>PYAF01001192.1:140845-156418 GCA_007407185.1 Glycine tomentella
CATCAATCCAAGCAACACAAGAGTTCACATTGGCTTTTGGCTTTCACCACAATCACAGAGAATTAGCTAGACATGATATGTCTAGCTCAATACAATAAGAATGAATAATAAGAAAGAATACAGAGAAGAAGAGTATTCAAACCCTCAATCTTGGCTTCCTCCTTATGAACCTTGAATCCCTTCGCGTAATGCGTTTCTCTCTTCTTATGATTGTTCTCTGCCTTTTTCTCTATATTGCTCCTCTCAAAAGGTGTTCTGTGGCTTCTTTATTTATAGATAGGTTTGATAACCTAAAAGCCCATTGATCTTATCTTATCTTTAATCTTTAATTTCAAATTTCCGTAGCGTCCACACGACTGGCGCGATTTTCGCGCGACTCGCGCCAAGTTGCAGAACTTGTGGCGCGATTAGCGTGGACTTGGTGCGATCCGCGTGTAGTTGTAGTGCTTGTGGCGCGATTAGCGCCAGTTTGGCGCGATCCGCGCTGGCTGCATTTCTTGGTTGCTTCTTTTTGTTGCTTGTTTCTTCATTTATTGTTCCTAAAATGCATAAAAATAACAATAAGTAATAATAATCACAAAGTAATGAACTTTTGGCTAATTTTATCCTTTATTTAGCATTTTCTACTTAATTTTGACTAAAACTATCCTAAATTCCACTATATATTAGCAACCTATCAATACTCTCGTACATCAACCTCATAATCTGTACATATACATCATTATATGTGCAGTACAACGGGTGTACACTCACACCCTACCTCAAAACATAAACAAGACAGAGATCAAGACTCTTCTAATCTTCATCTGCAGCCCATGACCATCTCCAGCATACTCAGCTCCACTTTGAGCCATGTCGTTGCTCCTCTCCTCAGGAAGTACCTGAAAACCACAACCCACAACAGGGGTGAGATAAACATCTCAGTAAGCTCAGGGTTCGGGGAGATCCTCCCTCACCCTGGTTACCCCCAACATACACACATAACACATAACATAATAAGCCTAGGACATCATCCTGGCTATCACTCATTCCCCAACTCTTTAGGTGCTCACTGAATGCTATCACTATCAGAGGTTTCACACCTCATACTGGCTCTCAAGCCATCTCAACTTGTCTCATAGAGCCATGCTCTCACTATGACATCCATATACTATACTGGCTCTTACATACGTCTCACAGAGATCTCACAGAGGTACCTAATCATCAGTGTCAATCGCTGGACACTGCATAAACCAGAGAGGCACCGCCTCCTCACTCAACCAGCACTGCCTGAGTCATCTACTCAGGACTTCACACATACCGCCTGAGGAATCTCTCAACTCAGGACTTTTACACACATTGCCTGAGGAATCTCTCAACTCAGGACTTCACATACACTGCCTGAGGAATCTCTCAACTCAGGACTTCACGCAACATATGCCTGAAAGAGATCATCTCACACTGGAGGCACTCATCTTTCAGAACTTCCACATCCACTGCCTGAGAGAGATCATCTCACAAAGGAGGCACTCAATCCCTCAGGGCTTCCATAACCAATGCCTGAGAGAGATCATCTCACAAAGGAGGCACTCAATCCCTCAAGACTTCCAATCACAGTCTGAGAGAGATCATATCACAAAGGAGGCACTCCATCCCCCAGACTGTCAATCCACTACCTGAGAGAGATCATCTCACAACGGAGGCACTCCATCCCTCAGGTGCTCAAACCACTGCCTGAAAGAGATCATCTCACAACGGAGGCACTCAATCTTTCAGGACTTACCACAATCTAGGAGAGATCATCTCACGAAGGAGGCACTCTATCTCCTAAAAACTCCTCTCATCTCATACAATTGCCTAGGGAGGCTACGTCTGTGGATATAGGAACATCTCCACACTAGGAGGCTACCTCTATATCACAGGAAACATCTCCGCATCAGGTCTTACTCAACAGTGCCTGGGGAATTTCTCCCTCAGGACTTCACATACCATACCTGAGGCATCAATCATCTCAGGACTTCACAACAATGCCTGAGGACTCACTCAACTCAGGACTTCAATTATCTCTGCCTAAGGAAACATTCATCCTCAGGACTTTAGGCGGAGAGCAGTGGCACCTCCCATGGAATCTCAGTTATTCCAGGGAGTCCTCAAACTCTACCTCTGGCTAGGGAACCTCAACTAGCCTGATACTAGTCCAGTACCTTATAGGTTCCAACACTGAGCATCCTCAGTGATAATCTCTTAAAGGCCCAAGGCCACTCACACCTCTCAGGGTCTATCCTGGGGTTTACCATTTCAGCCCAGCACACACTAGGCCATACATACAATCATCATGAACAGGCCACTTTGGCCTTTCAGTCCACAGCATGCATAAGCATTATATATACATACATACATACATATATATATATATATATATATACTATCTAACATTGCATGCATCAATCACCCACTTGGGTGGTAAACCAGAGAAAAGAATTCAACCCTAGAGCGATGAGCTTACCTGGCAAGCCGTGCCTGTATCTCCAGCCTCTGGAAAGATGGTCTGCTCCTCTGACACCTCGTGTCAAGCCCTAACAAGGCAACCAAGCATATATCACAGACCATTCAGGCACATAAACAACATTATCTCATCAGACAGCCTCAACTGTCTCTGAGAAAGGAACCTCAGTCCTTTCCATCAACCCAGGTCCTTGACCTAAGGTTTCTCAGGCTCATCCTCTATAAGCCTATCCATAGACCCTTCAGTGGTCTATCTCAGTTCCATCCGTGGCCTCAGAGTCCCTCTAGACTCAATCCAAGCCATCAACAATGAGCATCACAGCTCATTCCACCCACAACCTCAGGGTTCCACAAGGCTTGGACGGTTCATCTCTCAAGACACTGTCACCATGGCCTATCAGGCACCATAAGCCCATCAGTTTGGCTCTTGCATGTCTCAAATCAAGTGACTCAGTCCAAGCCACACATGCACAGCCTAGAGCCAAAACCAACAATCACCAAAACACAAATGAAAGCTAATCCTTCCTCCTCTCATCATTTTAAACACATCTCCCAACTGGACCCAGAGCTAATTCTAGCTCTATCACAGATGGGTCACTATTCACAGGAAATCCCAAATCCCCAAATCAAACGCAGAAGCACAGATTTCTTACCTCAGTGGCGACCCAGAAGGTTGCAGGACAGCTTCCTCGAGCTCCAGAGTCCTTCTCCGGCCTTGGGTTCTCGCCAATCAGCGCTTCTCTGAGGTTCTCTGAGGAAATGGGATTTGCTCACAAAGGATGAAGGATTTTAAGCTCTCAAAGGTTTCTCTCAAGATCAAAGGCTATTGGAAGGTGTTTAGGCCGAGATATGGGGTCCTAGAAAGCTTGGGGAGGCCTCTAATGGTAGCTGGGGTCGTGGGGAAGGAAGAGGAGAGGTTTTTCTCCTTAAAAACGTGATTCCCCTTAAATAGAAGTCTGCACCGACCTTCCCACGCTGCCAGCGTGGGTTCCCACGCCCCAGGCGCGGAACTCCAGTGAGAAACAGCTTTCTGGAGCACTTCCCACGCTCCAGGAGTGGCTCCCACGCTTCAGGCGTGGCACTCCCACGCCCCAGGCGTGGCTCCCACTCTGCAGGCGTGGACTGACAGAGAAAAAATCATTTCTGGGCCACCTCCCACGCCTCAGGCGTGGCCTACAAAATTTGGCTATGTACCCCCGGTAGTACATAGGCTTGTTGGCGCAGTACCTTCTGTTCTGCTTAATCTCTGCGATAAATCCCTTGCTGATCGCGCGGGGTCTAGCGTCAACCGCACCATGCCTTAGGGTTATCACAGAGGCATTGTTGAATATGGATGCAAGGTTTTTGCACCGATCAAACCAAAAAAGGATACATAATAGAGAAGTACCAGTAGCATTATTTGGTTTCTAAATTTAGGAATGTCCCGAGCCAAACAATGTTGCTCCATATTAATCCGCACCTTGCTCTTTGTTGGAAGAGACACATCTATGGACTCAAACATTGCAAAGTAGAAATCCAAGGTTTCTATAAACCTATTAAAGAAAGGAGTGGTATTTGTGTTTGACTCTTGCTCAACCAATGTAGTCACCTTGGGAGAAAGTGATTTCACCAATCGCAAAAGTCCATCCCTTGGATTACTAATATCAACACTTTCATCAGTTGTATGATGAAATTGTAAATGGAAGTTCACAGCCAAAGCCTCACTAGGCATAAAATCAAGCACGTTTTATGTTACGTCGTGGAACTCAACTGGAACGTCAAATGTCTGAGAAATTATAACCATGCTTATCCCAACAGCTTCTAATCCATCACAAATTCTTAGTGATTCTAATTGCTATAACAACATCGGAGTACCACACAATCATCACAAATTCGATTAGAAGTATGGATAGTTGATTTTGAGTGTCATAACATTGGACCAGTAGTAATAACTACTGTTGCAACGTGTCTGGCCACGACAGGATGGTGATAAAAAAAAAAGAATAAAGATAAAGAATCGTTTTCCTAAAAAGGAAAACTAGGGGAGTCACTACTAACTTTTATTTAAGGAAAACGTTAGAAAAACCAAAAAGATAAGGAATGGTCTACGATTTTAGAGAAAAAGAGTTCGAGAGCCATTTACGCACAGAGAAGGTGTTAACACCCCACGTGTCCATCACGAAGACGGCAGCCCTTAATCGAGTGTGCTAAAAATAAAGTGACTTTTCAATTATTTGTCTTCTCTTAAGAACATGACTTGTGTTTGTTTTATTTTTGTTTATTCAGAAGAAGAAATCAAATTTTATTTTTAGAAAAAGAAGATCTTATATTTTCTTTTAGGTTTTGAAGTCGACAAGGGGTTTGTCCTCGCTCCTATGTATCCCCAAGTGCAATGAGGAAATCAGACTTGTGTAGTTCTTTGTTAGAAAACAACTTGTGAGTTGGGTTAATTTTATCTTTTTTCGAAAGATTTGTTCAATTACGTGGAAAAGAGTCGTTAAGGTGTTGAACCTTGAAACAACGTTAAATTTGAAGAAAAAGCGGGGAGAATCACTTAAGGCATTGGACTTTGAAGTGACATTGAATTTGAAGACAAAGTGGGGAGAATTGCTTAAGGCATTGGACCTTGAAGCAATCTCGAATAATATGTAATTTTTTGAAAAAAGGAGAATTGAGTGATCATTTATTTAAGTATTTTTAGCTTTTCTAGAAAAGATTTTGGAATTGTGGTAAACTCTATGAAATCAAGCAAGTGAGGGACTCAACATGATATTCACAAAATCTATCAACGTGTTATTAAAATACCACCAAGTGAGTCGGAGACCCAACATGGAGTGCACGAAATATAAGTGCGTACTAAAGATACTAATGCAAGCATAAATGAATAATTGACATAACATTACGTAATCAAATAAATCAAATGGAAATAGAAAGGGATAGAATAGAAGTGGGGAGTACACTTAGTAATTAGGTGTGCGTACATGAAGAAAGGAAGTGCAATTAGTAGTGCTTATTTAATTTTGAAATGGTTTGGCCCAAAAGGGGAGGGAGTGTAGATATGAAAAGGGTTTGTCAAATAGCATTATGTATTTTGTTTTAGGAAGGACCAGGCCCAACAACTAAGGGGTGCAGTTATGGACAATGTTAGTGTAAACAATAAATATATTTTGTTTCAAAATGGGTCAGTCCAAAAGATGAGGTGTAGATATGAAAATGTGAATGTCAAATAGCATTATGAATTATGTTTCAGAGTGGGCTAGGCCCAACAATTAAGGTAGTGTTGTTATAAAAAGTGGTGTAAACAATATTTGACATTTGGTTTTATAATGGGTCAGGCCCAACTGATAAAGGGGTGGTACTTATTAACTATAGATTCAAATAGCAAAAGTAAAATTCTTTTTTCTTTTTGGACTAGGGTTGTAACCGGGTCAGAGTGACCCAGCGCATCCCAGACTTGGCAATTGGGCACAACAACCAAATGCGGGGAAGAAGCTAGGAACCTCCAATGGAGGAGGAAACCTCCTAACGCCACCGGCGCGAGGCCGTCGTAGCGATGGCGAGGGCGGCAGGTGCTGGAGGTGTAGTGGCAATGTGGTGGCGGCACGGGGGTTGCGCGGTGGTGATTCGTGTTGGTGGGCAAAAAACGAAAAAAAAATAGGAGAAGAGAAGAAATGGAGAGTAGAGAGGCACGAAGTTCGCACCACCTAGAGCCACCACGGCAAAGTTGGAGGTGGCTCTAAGGTTCTCGCTGGCGAGATGAAACAAGAAGAAGCAAACCAAAAATTAAAGGAAAAACAAAACGAAGAAGTGAGGGAAGGAGAAGAGAGAAGAGAAGATAGGAAATGGAGAGAATGGAGGTTACCTGAGAGACCCCTCCACCTCCTCTAGTCCCGCTGCCAAATAAATGTGTTTGATTGGTCTGTTTTTCCTCCTTGGGATTAGTTCCTTCCCCTCCCATTAATGCACAAATTTCCCTCTTTTATGTGTGTTGTGACTGTTTGACCTCTCAATAAGCCCATTAGGTCCCTTTGGGACCCTTTTTTCTTCTTCTTCAATTATTTTTTTTTCCTTTTTTTTGTACTCGGACAAAATTAAGGTATGACAACTACCTACTTGGATCGAACTTTCCTTTAACGCTCCATTTCCATTTTTTAACCGTATTCTTGTTCTTGTATATGTGATGTATTAATTCCTTGGATTTCCAAAATGGTTTTTAAGCTTCTGTTAAAATTCTATTAGCAATGAAACAGGTGATATGCTTTCCAGTTTGATACCAAAACCTGTGAATCTATTTCATAGAAGGTGATGTCAAATTAGCATCACTTATTATTGGTTTAATTAACCTTTTTCAAACTGTGAAACATAAAATTCATTGTTACATGTATATAGAAGCATAAATGCTCACAAGCACACTAACCTTGGAAACAAATGTAGTCTTCCAACGGAGCCCATGATCTATTTTGACATATTCAACATAATTAAGTTAAGCATTCAATTGATTTCATACTGTTGTTATCAAAAGTTTGGAGAAATAATTGTTATAACAGATCACTTATAGCAGAGTTAGGAATGTGAAAGGCAAAGATAGTAAGAGGGCCACTCTGCTTGGCATTCTGGTAACATTGCTATTCATTCCTTTCCTATTGATGCATTTGGTAATATGATCATGTCAAATAGATCAAAAAAAATCATCAAATTAATTAAACTATGACTTAGTATTTTTATCATGTTCTTTTTGAAATAAAAAAATTCTTCATATAACTCAAATTGGATAATTCTTAAATAACTAAAAAGAAAACAAGCCTTTAGTAGCTATTTCATTTATTGGGTGGTTTGAACTCTCCTTTCTTACTCGTGTTTCTTTATAATTTACTTTTTAGAATTTATTAGACAGTATGAAAATGGTATTTACTTGTTCCATACATGATCTTTCAGAAATCTTAAATCTTTTTAAAAAATACAAGCAATATACAATTTTTTCTTTCTATGAAATTAAGAATCATACAAATTGAAGGCCAATTCCTACATTTATACTTTTGATCAAAATAATTTTACTAACTCTGACCACTTAATCTAACTATCTTAACTAATATTTTTCATTTTGTTAAATCATGATAAAACTATTTCATTATGTTTCTTGATTCCTGTGGGCAAGTCAAGAAATATAATTTAATATTTTATCCTAATTAATTATATTAAACCGTAATAGAAATTTCTGTGGGATAATATCTATTATATTATATATGACTAATTACAATTAGTATTATTTACCTTATGTGATCTATAGACTCTTAATATATAATTTAAATAATTAAAGTTATTTTGGATAAACTTTAATCAATTAAATTATAAAGATCACAAAATATTATATTATTTCCAAAATTAATTTTATTGAAATTAACCATAAACAATAAAATTAAATAATCAATTATTAAGATTAATTAATTCTTAATAAGAGCTAAATATTTACATAACATTTTTAATAATGTAAATAAATTGACATAACATTACATATAATTACTCCATATGTTCATTTATGAATAAATTATTTAATATAATATTGTATGCTTAAACAAATTCCATAAATAAACATACAATCTAAATAAGTAAATAATCTAAATGCATAATTCATAATTACAGCAATTTATTGCATAAATAAATAAATTATAATAAGTTTGTAATATAAGAGACACGCATAATTATATAAGTAGCAGAAAAAGCAATTAAATTACAAGAATAATATACTGACTTAGTGGTTTGTGTAAAAGTTTCAGAAGAATTGTATTGGGTTCGAAACCCGGCAACTGCAGAAATTTATATTTTTAAAAAGTTTTGAGATGAATGGTCTGTGCAAAGGATTCGATCTGAGTAACTTTAATTGAATCAAATAAGGTGTTTCTCTACAACTAATTATAAGGCACTTTGAAGAGGAAATGTTTTATTGAATTGAAAATCTGATAAAAAAACAAAATGTAAGATCTCTATGGATTTTTGAAGGACTACTAATTAAATTGACACGTAGGGCTAGATTTTTAGGGTTTGGCAAAAAGAAAAAAAGGTGCTATGTTGTTGTTCATATTATTAAATATTAATTACTATACTGTTTAATATTTTTTTATAACCGGCAACTTTATCAAATTAAATGTCTTAATTGATTATGAGTTAATATAATCATCAATATATATAAATAATAAGTAAATGCAATTTCAAATTATCAGCTACTTAGTACTAGTGAAGAGTTTTGGCCAAAAAAATTGTTTTTTCTTCTTATAATTAATAATAATTACAGTATTTATTAATTTCTATAACTGTCTCTGAATTTTGTTCTTTTAATTACAAATTAATGCAATCATTCATACACGTAACTGCTAATTAATGCGATTTCAAATCATCAATAACTCAATACTAACTAAAGCAACATTAGCGTTTTGGCCAAAGAAATTGCTCTTTTGTTGCTTATAAGTTATAATTAATAATACTTACATAATATTTATTAAAAAATTATAATGTCTCTTAATTCGGAATTAATACAATAACTAATATTCATAATATCTTTGTTTGCCATGTGCCGAGTTAATATTAAATAATTGATATCATTTATACCTTCGTATCAATATCACAGAGAATAGCATGAAGGAAGGAAGCAAGGAAAAAGAAATAAAGGAAAAATTTCAGCAAAATGGGGAAAATAGTCCAATCCTTCCTGGAAAACACAATCAAGTAGCTAGAAAGGTTGGTCTCTTTTCATGTTTCAAGAAAGGAATTTCACATTCCGTTTTTTGAGTCACTAGGAAGTTATTTGTATCTTCAACTACATAGAGTTGCAGGAACAGACAGGAGAAATCAGGTAATCATAGGCCTAATCAGTTATATTATCCTACGTACCCTTTTTTGATAAATTGGACATGTCCAATTCTCTTTGGAATGAATTTTTTTATATGTAAGAATTCAACACCGTATCAGTAATTCAACGTTATATTTCCTTAATTCTTGGAATGAATTTTAAATGTAATCGGTTACTAGATCTTGGTAATCAATTATTTGTTCATATCAGGCCTGAAAGCTGATTCATGAACAAAGTAATCGATTATTTCACCAAATAATCTATTATCATAAGAACTTCCACTTCCATGTAATTAATTATAAGACGGGATAATCGATTATCACAGAGACTCCCACTTCCATGTAATTGATTACAAGACGGAATAATCGATTACAACTGAACTATTTACAAATTTAACATTTATACAAATGTATTTAATCGATTACAGGCTATTTGTAATCGATTACAACAGATAAGCTCAACATTTTGTAGCCTTCTTCATGGTTCTCCAAGAGATATAAGCTGGATTGTATATGATCTTGGAGTGTTTGAGCCCTAACCCTTGTCATTGACCCTTTAATCACCAAAGGAAGTGCCTCCATGTGCAATTCCAAGTCTTCCTTCACTTGTCTTGGTCTTAGGATTCTATCAGGATGGAATCCAGTGTTCAAGAATTAGAAAAATGTTTAAGATTGGAGTCAAAATATATAATTTCTCTTATACATGTAAATTCAGTTTTGGTTCTCTTGTGTAATGATTTGGCATTCTTCATCTGCTTTAAATTTTCAGGTCACAAAATGTAGAGATTGAAGAAATTGTTCAAAAGATAATAAATATATTGTGTCCAAAATTTTCAAGTCTTTCAAATGATAATCTAGTTGGGTGTTGCGAAATCGGCAAGTATACCGTTCGTTCAAGTAATAAAGTGATAAGGGAGTTGTCGTTCCCACGAGGATTGATGCACTAATTATATCATAACTTAAATCTATAAGTTGGATAAAGAAATGTTGGTACAAGTATGAGTTGGTTGTGTGAGTAAATAAGAGTAAAGATAAGAATTAAAACATAAATATAGGCTATGAACAAATAAGCTAAGTTGTGACAATATAAGGAAAGCATAGCCAGGGCACCCACACTCAATGATTCCTTCCAATGGTTTCGTATTGTTTACTACATTCGATTATCCAAGTTACTCAACGGTTGAGTTCATCACATATTAGTGACTCACTAATTCCTCAGTGAAATAACCCTTTAACCCTCTTAAAAGTCCTAATCCCTTAGCAACCTTCCTAGGGTTAAGCATGAAGCAAACATTAGAATAAGCTACAAGCATACATTCCTATTCCTAGGTAATGTAAAGCAAGTCACTACACTTAGTTCCAAGACTAGGACCCCAATATTCCTATTGTGAACCCTAGCTCTTAACTCTTCACTAGATTGATCAAGTCTAAGAAAGAGATACAAACATTCAAGCAAGTGCAGTAAAATAACTTTTGATAAATGAATAATAGCATTCAATACATTCCAATGGAAGTTTACATCAAGTGCTTGGCCCTAGCTACAAATGAAACTAGCCAAACCTAATCATGGCTGGCCTTGAGCTAACAAAAAGAAGCATGCCCAACTGAAGCACAAAGGAGAAGAAGGTGGAGAAAGGTCTCCACTTGAGCCTTCAACTCCCAAGCCCTAGCTAAGCTTCCCAAGCTTTCTTAAACCCTTTTGTGAGCTATTTTTGTCCAGAAGTAGTGTCTTCAACACTGTGGGTTTAAGTATTTATATGGGAGTAAGTGAAACTCCCAGTTTTCCCTTTAGTAGCTTTTAAAACTACACAGACCACGAACTCTCACGCTGGTGGCGTGGCATTCACGCTGACGGCGCCACCTGGCAGAGACAATTGGCCTGTTTTCTTCATTTGTAGCGCTGGTGGCATCAACATCACGTTGATGGCTTGAGTTAGCAGAGGAACTGGTGCTTGTGGCACGGATATCACGCTGGTGGCGTGAGTTTACAGGGAGAATTCTTCTATTTGGAGCAATTGGCGCTAGAAGCGCGACATTGCTGCTGGTGGCGCCACAACTTTTCTCACATCAAATTGTTTTGTTGTATTCCTGCTATGAAATTGCACAAATTAACTGAGAATAGGGCAGCAAAGGAATAATCAAGGATTATAGCATTCATGAGCAATTATTGATGAATTATGATTAATTCCTTGCTTCTATTGGCTTGGAAAACATTATATGCTAGGAGCATATCATTGGGGTGGAATCCTGTGTCAAAGAATTAGCCAAGCTTTTATGTTTGGGCACAGTTAATGAGGTTCGAGTTGTTGGAATTAGTGGGATGGGTGGAATAGGAAAGTCAACTCTTGGTCGTGCTTTGTACGAAAGAATCTCTCATCAATATAACTTTCATTGTTTCATTAACGATGTAAGCAAAATTTACCGACATACTAGTACATTAGGTGTACAAAAATACTTGCTCAATGTCTAAATGAGAAAAATCAAGAGATTTGCAATACTTCTTACGCAACATATTTGGTATGGACAAGGCTACGCAATGCAAAGGCATTAATAGTTCTTGATAATGTTGGTCAAGTTGAACAACTAAATATGTTTACAAGAAATATAGAGACTCTATTACAAGAATGCCTTGGTGAAGGGAGCAAAATCGCCACAATTTCTAGGGATGAACACATATTAGGGACACATGGAGTAAATCATATTTACCAAGTCCGACCGTTGAATCTAGACAATGTTGTTCAATTATTTTGCATAAATGCTTTCAAATGTAACTATATTATGAGTGATTATGAAGTGTTGACAAAGCATGTACTATCACAGGCTTAAGGCCATCCTTTGGCAATTAAAGTAATAGGCAAATCTTTGTTTGGTCGAAATGTTTCACAATGGAGAAGTACATTGGCTAGGCTAAGGGATAATAAAAGTAGGGATATAATGTATGTGTTGCGATAAGTTATCATGATCTGGAGAAAAAGACAGGGAAATATTTCTAGATATTGTTTGCTTCTTTGCTGAGTATTCTATGCAATATGTGAAGGAAATCCTAGATTTTTATGGATTTGATCTTGAAATTGGCCTACCAGTCCTTGTTGATAAATCACTCATAACAATTAATATTGATGGGTTTATTAGTATGCATGACTTGTTTAGAGATTTAGGCAAGTGTATTGTTCAAGAAAAATCACCTAAAGAGCCAAGAAAGTGGAGTAGATTATGAGATTATAAATATCTCTACAAAGTTATGTCGGACAATATGGTAAAATAGTTTTTTGAATGTATAAATCTTAGGTTGCTCCATTTTTAATGGAATTTGTATATACATCAAAAGATCTAACATTTTCATTCTTGTTTGCTATGTTGTAGCAAGCATAAAATCTTGAAGCCATGGTTGTTAGATATATTCCATTAAGGTTTCGTGAAACAACAATGAGAGTTGATGCTCTATCAAAAATGAAAAACCTTATGTTGCTTATGTTTTTCCTTGATGGCAATTTTTCAGGAAACCTAAATTATCTCTCCAATGAATTAAGATATCTTAATTGGCAAAAATACCCCTTTAACATTATACCTTAGTGTTTTGAGCCACACAAACTTTTTGAGTTGGACATTTCATAAAGCAACATCAACCAATTATGAGACAGCAGAAATGTAGTGTAAATTTTTATGCTTTTTCAATTTTCATTTTCTTTAAATGAATATATGTATCAATAGACTAATTATCTTTTATTATTTGATTTTTGTTTGAATAATTAATAATGGTCCAAGTGTTATTATGATTTTTGCCTCTTTCTATCGGCCCTTCATTGCAGCCGCTACAAATTTGAGACGTCTAAATGTCTCTTACTGCAAAAATCTAATTGAGGTGCCAAATTTTGGTGAGGCCCCAAATTTGAGAGTCTAAATCTCCATGGATGTATACGACTCAGGCAACAACACTCATCCATTGGTCTTCTGAGAAAGCTTACTATTTTAAATTTGAAAAAGTGCAGAAGTCTCATTGACTTGCCACATTTTGTAGAGGACCTAAATCTTGAAGAGTTAAATCTCCAAGGATGTGTACATCTAAGGCAGATACATCTATCCATTGGTCACCTAAGAAAACTTATTGTTTTAAATTTGAAAAATTGCAAAAGTCTAGTAAGCTTACCGAACACCATTGTTTATTATTATTATTATTATTATTATTATTATTATTATTATTATTATTATTATTATTAAGTTTTTTTTAGAAAAATAACATCGGAAATGTCCAACTATTGTTTTACATGGAAATCATCTTCACTAATGTTCCAAGGGAAGCAATTATCAACGAGTGAAGATTGAGGTTGAAATTAACAATTAAGATAGTGAGTTTTTCTGGTGGAGTTTAACACAAACAATTAATAATTCTTGAAATCAAATTGCAATTGATTTGGTAAGATCCTTTGAATGCTATTATGTGATGCAAAGCTTTAAGGCCTACTTGGATGTGAAAGCATTTTTGCTTTGAGAATACTACGGATTTCTAAACTTTTACTAAATTTTTAGTTAGGTCTTGAGCTTTCTTTTTGTTTCAATTGGCCAGGCCGTGGAACAATTATTTATTTATTTTACTTAGGTATTAATTACTAGGTCCAACAAGGACCTAATTAAAAATGAATACAAATTTAAACTAATTTGTATATTACATGAAATTTAAATTTAACAGACGTTTGGTAATGAAGAATGTTGTCGGAGCTTAGTTTTAACTGGAAAATGGAAGTGGAAGAAGCTCCTTAAAAACTGTGAAGAAGCTTCAGAAACGAATAGACGTTCCCCTTTTGCTACTTTTTCTTAATTGAATTAGACTTGATTTGAGGGTTGAATTATATTTCATTTCGACAAGTTTTCTTCCATGTTTTGCCAATTGCATGAGTGGCTTCTAACACCATCAGCCTACGCAGTTCTTTTTTTTTTTTTTGGAAGAAATGTAAATGATTGTATTCCAAAAAAGATACATACAGATACACAGGGCATACCCCGGATAAACAAAAATAAAAAGTTCGATATGCTTGCCAAAATAAGCAAATGAAATATGCTAGGGACAGGGAACCTAGCTACTACAAGCAAGGATTTGCTAATACAAGTGCATCAAATGTGACATTCTAAGAATTTGAAATCTGATCTTCTCAAGCAAATCATTAAAATTAAAAACAAGTCTATCAAAAAGAATGGCATTTCTGCAAAGCCAAATATTATAGACCGCGGAAGCAATAGCGAGGCAACGCCGCTTGCCTTTAACACCAGAAGCTGCACGTTTGGAAACAATTAGTTAACGCGGAACAGAAACTCTCTCTCCACGCGATGACAACATTTGACGTATATGTGAGCTTCCGCAGTTCAGACACACACTACAACTTCACTATTAAATCCAAGGTTTCTACTTTCCCTAGGTGTAGACATTTAAAGGGATATTCAAGCATCATTCACCCTTTGTCAAAAGCATAAATATTGTTGGACACCCAAAATGTTATCCTACACATAATGAGAGGGGAAAAAAAAGAGAAGAGAAAGTTATTATAAGATTTATCATATAATGAAGAGAGAAAGATTGAAAAAAGAGGCATAGGTGTTTAAAATAGAAAATGTTCAAACATCATCTCTCTTGTAAAAAATGCTAAATATGAAAGTTACAAAAAGAGAAAAAAGAGTTAAATTACATTTTTGTCCTCTAATTCAATTTTTACGTTCAATTTTATTTTGTTATTATTTTAAAGTTCAATTCGGTAGAGTGTTTTTTAAAAATGATTCAGTTAGATCCTTTATTTTAAATCTCCAATCATATTCTTTCTTTTTAAAAGAGTGTTCAATTGTTCTTATTTAAAATTAATTTTGATCTTATTTTTTCAATTTTTTTGGAATAGATTAAAGAAAAATGCGATCAAATCGAATCCATATTAAAAAATAAAAGACTTTAATTGAATTTTATTAATTTTAATGTGTAGGAATTAAAAACAAGTATCAGATAATTTATAACATTTCATATAAATGTTCAACCAATTCAATTAGATCTCTGGATATCTAATCAAACTTAACAAGATGAAATGTTATCAATATCTTTGGGCAAAAAAAAAAAAAGGAATGAGAAAGATATTTTTGGCGTCGACCCATCGGAAATGTCTCCAAGCGCTTAGTCATATATTGGTTGAATCGGCAAAAATTTAAAAATAATATTATTTAATTATTTAATTAGCAAAAGGGGGCTGTTTGGGGAAAAATTAGGCATTTGGGGTAGTCAAACACGCCCTG
>PYAF01001192.1:177060-189719 GCA_007407185.1 Glycine tomentella
ATAAGCAAAGTGATTTTTGATGCTAAATGAATGCAACCAATGCTTGGATCACCATGATGCATTCTATTCCTTTACATTTAATCACAAAGGTCTTCAAGGCTTGATTTATGTTGAATGATCCATCTTGAATGCATGTTGAAAGCCAAAACCTTGATCTTGCATCACTTGATTCATCAAGCTCCCCCTCAATCTAACAATCAATTTGATCTGCTAGCTCATTCGTGGAAGGAAATGTTGTAGATGGAAGCATTTGATTTGGCACGCCACATGGTGCTGTATGTGGAACACAAGGAAGAGCATTGCTTTTTCGAGGGGAAGGACTTTTTGATGTGGCAAAACTATAGGAAGACATTAAGATCACCCACTACTAGAACTAGAAAATATGAATTTTAGATCGATTATTTAATCTCATAAAAATTGATATTAATATAAATGTGATGATATTTTTATAAATAAAATGTTATTATTAACATCGATTTTAAAATAATCAATGTTGTGAGTTTCCCTTACCATCATTTATTTTAAAACAGAATATTCTAATTGTTTCTAATACCCAATCTTTTTTATACCCAGTCTTATTATATTCCAAAACATAGGTTAATATATGTCTAAAGTAAATAAATTAGAAAAAGATGATTAGACATATATGGGGATATGCATGCATGTACCGTGGAACTAGGAACATAGGAAAGGAAATAATCCCCCCAAATAGAAGGACGAAAAAATTTGCAATGGGTATGGTGAATTAAGTTTGCATCCTGGGTGAAATTTGGAAGTGATGAGGTTACATTAGACATGATTTGTTGTCTAGCTAGTTTGTATAAATCTACGTGATAAAGGGGGAATGCTTTATTTATTTGGCCACTTAGCTTTGAAATGTTGATCGACCCAACCTATATAGTTAACTAGTATTAGTACCCGTGCGCATACGCACGGGACGGCGGAGCGAAGCGGAGCCGTATTACGTTAGATTTGTATAAAATAATTTTAAGGTTTAATGATTAAGAATTATTGTATAAGCAAATTTAAAAATAAAAAGTAAAACAGCATAACAATGAAAGCAAAATAAACAATTTTGAAAAGATATCTCACATATGATGTGTCAAAAATATATAATATCCATAAATTGACTAATACGATCAAATAATCAGAAGGTGCGTAATCAATAAATATGCATCACATTACTAATCTAATAGGTTGAATTAAGCAAAGGAAATATAAATAAAAAAAATTGTAATGTCTTAATGTTGAATTATAGCTATTGAAAAAAAAGGTTGTCATGTTTGGTTAAGCATGTGTAAAAAAAGCTTTGAGGGATACAAAAAAATTGGTAATCAACACAAATTAGTGTCTATTAGCTAATTCAACCATGACAAAATATTTTACAATTCTTGGATTATCACATTTACATCGTTGATTAAAATATAACCCGCAAATTCAGTAAAGAACTAAAACATGAAATTTTAATAATGTCTTATATATAATTGTCAAGTGGTCTAACTATAGGAAGAATACAAACTATTACAAAATATAAGATGAAGTTATAATTATAAGAACAAAACATGGTTTGCACGGTAAAATATAGACTTGATAGAGTTAAAAAAAAGGTGTCTTTAACAAATGTAAATAGGAAGGGTTCCACTCCGCTCCGCCATACGACGTTAGATTTTTATAAAATAAATTTAATGTTTATATATATAATAACTAAAATATTTGTATTTAGAAGCTTTGATTATGTAATTTGATAACCACAATCCAAATTGATTAAGAATTATTGAATAAAGAAACTTAAATATAAAAATTAAAAAAGTATAACAATGAAAAAAAATAAACAATTTTGAAAAAATATCTCATGTATCATGTGTCACAAAGATCGAATATACAGAAATTGTCTAATAAGATCGAATAACCAAATGGTGCCTAATCAAGAAATATGCAGTCATGTGATATCACAACTAATCCAATAGGTTGAAGCAAAGTGAATATAAAAAAATTGTAATGTCTTAATGTAACCTGTAATGTAACCCACCATAACAGACAACAGTGATTTAGACCCTTAACTTCCAAGTGAAGGTGAAATATTACTACTTTCACAAGACCTCAAAGAATGACAAAGATCAGAGAAGAAACAAAGGTTGAATCACACGTATATCATGGTTCTGCATAAAAGGGAGGCCGGGAGCGGGGGAGGAGAGAGAAGCAATGTGTTCTACAATACACACAGTCAATCAAATGATCATAACCAAGTGGAATCCCTATAAAGTTCAATAGAATAGGTTCTATGTACTCTGTTACAACAAATTGAAATTCTTCTCCCAAACATAATTATTCACAGCAAGAAATCTCACTTACCCTAGTGCTAAAGCACCAGACCACTGAAGCAAGAATCCAAAAATAGCTGATGCGAAAATCACCATACTACTGCTGACGTTCCAATTGAAGGAGAGAACACCTAGAGGGTCTAGGCAGGGTAACATAGCAGCCAGGAAAATCAAAGTAATAGGTGTGGTTTTCCACATTAGCCTGTCAATAAATCCACAAATTAGACAAGATAGAAAGAAAGAAATTCTCTGGTGCACATCAGAACCAAAGATTCAGAAGGGAGATGAGGTGGAAAATTATAAAGGATGTAATAAATTACTCAAGACAAAGCAGTCCAGTTCTCTTGCTGCTGCAGTCTAGACCACAAGATTTTGTTTACAGCACTGGGAACCATCCATGCCAATGCTACACAAGAATCAATCCATGATGTAACTGTGTTTATTGTTTGAGATGTAATTGTGTTAAATACTTTTTTAAAAAAAAATATTTTTTCCAGTAACGGTTCACTCATAATGGCATAGAGAATAATTATTTCTTGTAAATGATAATTATGATGTAGTGAGTAAGTAATTTAAAACTTTAAAATAACAAAATCTTTTTTGCAACTTAATGTGTTTATATGGGTTAAAAAGGAAGTAAGCACAATTCTTCCAACAATTGTGGTTATATGGGTTCTTAATGTGTTTTACAGAAAACTTGATGTATACTGTGTTTTAAAGAAAACTGTAGAAGTCACTAAAAAACCTTGATCTATACTGTGTTTTACAGAAAATTTGGCTATTGGGAGAAGTGGAGAACTCAACAATACCTATTTTTTCATGTAATTAACTCAATATATATAAAAGCCTGGTTGATGGTTGGACACTTTGGTCAAAGTAGGAGTAGTAAGATACCAGGTTTCGATCAGAAAATCTAGGTTTAAAGGGAAAATCAATCATAATTATTAGCTATTCAGAATTTCACATAAAAATCATCAGGTTCCAAACCTGTACGTTCTTATCAATCATAATTATTGGAGGCAATAATATGAGTTACACCACTGCAAAAGTTTCCATGTCAACCGATGTTCATGTTCCAAACTGAGACAAATAAACTTGGTATGAAAAATACCTCAAGCTATCATATATTTCAATTCCATTTGTTATAACATTATCATCAAGTGTGGTCTATGCACAAAAGCTTACACCTTTCTTATTCAAAGGTTGCATCCAATATAGACATTATAAGCTGAATCCATTGGCCAAACATAATCAAGATTAACTATAAAAACATAAATTCACAACATTAAGTTCCAGAATTTTGTAAAGTCACCTTGTCGGCGTTTAGAAAATAACTTGCCAATCCACTATCTGAAAGATGAGGATAAAGCTCTGTATCAAGTGATAATATTCTTATGAGCAACTGATGGCAAACTAACTTCATGTAGGTACCTTGCAAAATAAAGAAAAAAAGATAGTGGATAAAGTATGGTCATTTGAGTCTCGAGGATAATATTTAAAAATAGGAAGGAAAAAAATAGAATTATATTTGTGTACTGCAATAACATTATCAAGTACAACACCCAATGTCATAAAAAATAGAAATTGATTTTATCCACAAGAAAAACTATTATTTATAATTTTTGTACATAACCAATATCCACAAGAAATACCAATGAGTAGAGGATCCAGATGCCTATGCAAAGTACAAACAACCAATAACTTATCTTTCCAAAAATGGGATAATCAGCCTTGTACCTTGTACAGGCAAATTCCTCTGCTTCCTGGCTATTCCCGGGATCTTGTTTAAGAAACTGGTTGCATGGAAATGCCAGTATCTCAAGACCTGAGATCAACCAACAAAACACTGTAAAGTGAGATAAATTTAATAATTTCTTCTAATCCTTCAGTTTAGTTAAATGTATTTGGTCACTGAAAAGGCACAAATTTGAAATCCAATAACATGCAAGTGCACCAACTGCTATGTAATTGGAATTCATAAATCTGTTGCTCTGCAGAGTAGATAGAGGACTGTCAATAGCTGCTGTACCTGACATATGCTGAGCTGTAATCGCTTGTATTGCTGCTGGATCCTCAGTTTCTTTGTTGAGGTTGATGGATTCAGTTGGTTCTTTGCTCTTCAGAGGCAATATATGCAGTAGTGAGTAGAAACACTGAAAGGTTGGAGTATCAACTGTGTAATATCAGCCTAAAACAAAGGTATCAATGGACAATATATGATAATTTATTAATACTGACTGCACAAAAAAAAAATATAGCAGCAATACAAAGAGTATAAAAGTTCAATTGTCTCTTATTCACAACATGACTTCAAAGACAGCCAAACTTTATACTTTCTGCTGAGATTAAATCCATGTTAACACGTGCATGCAAGCTAAATCATGATACTAAAACAACCTTCAACACCATTTTAGCAAGTGTTAAGTCTGTAGTTTTAGCTAATGCTAGAAAGTAAAGTTATTTAATTTCTTATTTTTCTATCAATATAAAAGAGAATCATCATTTTTACTTATGGCTTATAGCCTCAGTTTTATACACAGAATTCTCAAAAAACTAAGTCAAATAAACTAAGCAGTCATTACTTGTGAAAAATATGCCAACCTATTATTGAAATGAATTGAATTACAGAAATGCAGCTTTGATGGTTACTCTTTTTCTATATTTTCTATCCAAAAGCATATCCTATACAGCATGTCATGAATTGGATTGTTGTAAATAGATGGAAAACTACATTTACCAGTATTCAATATGATAGTACACTTGCCTATCTTGCTCATAATATCAAAGGCCGAAGGAAAGAAAACTCACTTGCACTTGAACCTGGAGCTCCTTTAATTTACTAATTTATTTCCTTAAAAGTTAATTTACTAATTTGTATGATACACATGAATGGTTTTTATATTATATGAATGGTTTTTATATTATATTTCTAACATGCTCCCTCATGCAAGAGCCCTTTCATCCTTGAAGCATGGAAAATGTATAATTGGATAGTCCCACCTACTTTGGGCTGAATTAGACTTATTTTATTAGAAGAATAAAGGAAGCAATAATTGAACTCTAGAGCTCTTGGTCATGAAGGTTTTGATACAATCTTATGAATCAGAATTAACTATCTCAAAAGTTTTGTTAGATGAAGACACATGAATGATTTCTATATAATTGTCAAGTGGTCTAAGCATATTAAGAATACAAATTATTCAAAATATAAGATGAAGTCATAATTACAAGAACAAAACATGCTTTATCAGTGCACAAGTCCTCGCTTATCCTTTGTTATACCAGCAAATTTAAAAGAAAAAAGGCTGTGAGCGTAGCATTTCAATATGTGAAACAAACCAAAAAAAGAAAATAAGTAACAGAATATATAGGGTTAAAATAGTGTCTCTTTTATATACAAGGATACAATTAGATAAATAATAACTTTTTGGATTGGAAACTGTTGCTTGTAGTCAATAGGTTATTGAATGATAGCTGAAACACAGTCAATTTCATGACCTTAAAAGATGAATTTTTTTAAAGATAAAATTAGGTATTTAAAATTTTGTTTACCTTCTAAAATATCAAAGTAGATAATAGATATTTAAAGCTAGTTGCAAATGATACTATAAGTAATCGAAAAGGATAAAATATTATTGGGAGGCACAAAATGAAATGGAATATACAATAAAGATTATAAACAGAACAACATAAATTTGGGTGAGGCATTTTCTCAAACACTTCATATTCACCCATGCAAGAGCCCTTTCATCCTTGAAGCATGGAAAATGTATAATTGCATAGTCCCACCTACTTTGGGTTGAATTAGACTTATTTTATTAGAAGAATAAAGGAAGCAAGAATTGAACTCTAGAGCTCTTGGTCATGAAGGTTTTGATACAATCTTATGAATCAGAATTAACTATCTCAAAAGCTTTGTTAGAGGAAGACACACGAATGATTTCTATATATATATATAATAAAATCAGACACAAAGCTGGAGATTTTTTATAATTTATACAAAATAAGCTGAACCAAACATTCACACATCTTGTCACAAAAAGTGAGAACACATAAACAGAGGACAAGAGAATAAGTATAAAAGGATACAACCTAAATGCAGTTCACATAATTAAAAAGTAAACAATTTGAAGAACATAGAAGGAGATGTATGGAAGTGGTTATCTATGTAAGCATGAAAGAGCTCATCCAAGAGACAACAATTTACAAATGATAATGTGCAAGTGCAAGAAAATTTGACAACATTTTCATGTTATCCAACATGAAAATGTGAGGACTTTAATTTTTTCGAGTTGTGTTCAATAAAAAAAACTCATGAGTATAATATGGTGATGATTATTAATCCATAATTAAGTACCTGAAACTAATTAAGTCATACCTCACGTGTGAAAGCCACTAAGAATGTACAATAATACTTTATTTGCAGTAAAATAGTAGTATTGAAATAGCAATAAAAAGAGAGAATAACCTGGCCAAAATTAAGCTCTTTCATTGCTGTTAACATAAATTAAGTTCTTGGTAATTAGAATTGGAGAAATTAACTAAATTGCTGCTATACTATGTTGGTCCCAATGGGTAGCAAAGCACCAATTTGGCCAAAATTAGTAAACATCGTGGATAGTTTCCAAATGTGGGCACCTAACTTTTGACCATATCCTATATAGTGATAAAACCCAGATTTTAAATTACAGTTGTAGTTGTGATTTTAGTTTGGGAAAACTTTAGAAATTTCATTTTAAGTAATAAAAAATATTAGTATATTACTAATCAAATTGTAATTATATACCGAGTGCTTGTTGGCCTATCAGACCTTGTTACTCCGCTGTACATGGAAGCCCTTCTTGAGATCCACTGCTTCTTCTAAATGAACAAAATTGATAGATGTCATGATTAAGGAAAATAGATTAAGGAAAATAGTGAAGAAGCTACAATCATAGGCCAACATATCCAAGTTAACAAAAAGGGAAGTTGAAATAAGCACTCACAGCCTTATAAACAGCCTCGTTGGTCACTCTTGAAAAGGACTTCCTTGAAGCCTGAGCTGCAGCATTAGCAGAGAAGAAGGAAGAGGAACAGTTAGAATAAATAGATGAGCAGCATTACTAATATACACAAATTATGTACTCCACTATACCAAAATTAAGCGGTCAAATTATGATACCTAGACCAAAACCTCCCACCTGTTACTAATATACACAAGCAAGGTCCACTCACTTCCATTTGGTTGTTGTTGTCAAAGCTGACTTACTCTGAATTGGATTTAGTTGGTACACGAATACTAACAATATCAAGATTGAATGATTGAAGTCAAAGCTATTTTTGTGCCAAACCATTACTTGCTGAGTGAATATTATTTCAAAAAGAAGCAACCCAATTTGTTGACTGCTCAGCTTTAGCTCTAGAAACATCCAACTTTTTATGTTGACTGCAATCAAGCATTGCCACTCTTGCTAGATGAAGTAAGTTTGCACCTATCTGACCATGGATAAAGAAAATATCAGCTTTGCATTCAATATGGGATTTGAAATTTAAAAAGAATTGGAATTTGGAACCACCAAAATCCCTGTCAAAGAACATATTTGAATATGGTCACTGGGAAGTAAGTCCTTCCGGACATCAAGACATCTGCAAGGAAAAAAAAAAGTTAGGATTTCAGTTGTATAAAATCCAAATTAAATGAAGCGAAAATAATATAAAAATTAAATTCCCAGGTTTCAAGTATTGTAATAACCTTTCAAGAAGCTCTTTTGAATCTTTTGTATTGCCAGATGCTTGCAGGGTTAGAGCCAAAGATTCAGCTGCAATAACAGTGTCCAAGGAATGCCATCCCTGTATTACACCAAATGCATCATATTTTTTACTATGACAATAGATTTGTGACATAACTGTTCTTGCAACATTTTATAATTTCATTGAGTAAGATCAACACAACTAATTTAAACAGAAAGTAGCAAATGGAAAAGGAAGATTAAAAAATGCCTGCCAAGGAACATCATAAAATATCAATCTGTCATTAGTGCCAGTCATACTACTTTCCAAGATTGTCAAGTAATAATAATAGTTTTATGAATTATGAAATCATGATTGTTTTGTAAGAAATCCAACTCCTAACTTGTTCAAAAATTACAGCCCAATTATCTATTATCACCGTACTGTTATTTGATCAAACAAATTAAATCTTAAATTAAGCTTCTCCTATAAGTTAAAATTAAACCTTTCTAACAGAAACAACGTACAATTATTTTTTTTTGCCATCACTAAATTATATCAAACAGCTTAACCTGAAATCAGCCATGACCCATCCTCCAGCAACAGCTTGTTCATTGTCTTTCCATCAGAACTTATGAAGTCTACACCTTCATAAGACTTCAAAGAGAAATGATTAAAAATCACTATAGATGAAAGAGTTAAAATAGGTATGAAAGGTAAATCAATCAGTCAAAATAAAATTCTCTTCAAACAACACAGAGAGAAATAAATGTTCCAGGGGCCAAATAGGTATCAAAGGTTTATAGATTAAGCATTAACATCAAGCTATCCTGATGTGGACAAGGACACTTTCAGTCATAAAAAATGTACAAAAACAGGCTACACAATTTTGAACTTCTTTCAATATGAACCATCAATGTCCACTTGGAATTGGCTCAGAATGATAGCCTATCAACTTGCAAATTTGACAAAATTCAAGTTCTAAATCACATTGCTTTTGAATGATAAAGAAGAAGAACAGAGAATGAAAATGAGCCTAGCTCACAGTAATAAGAAATTCCAAACTAAAACTAAATTGCCCATAATATGTTACAAAATTGAACTTCAATTACTACGGTGCCTACCAACCTCATAGTCATATTTAGAAAAGAAAAATCTTTCATAAGCTACCCAATGTTCCTTAATGATTTCAGTTACAAATACCAATCTCTACTTACAAGTTTTTCATAGGAATTAAAACACATTTACTTTGAGAATAAAAAAATTAAAAACACCTCGAACACTGCTCGACTTATCCGCCCATGGTACATTGCTGGACATTAGAATTGTAAAAGTGAAAATGAAAAAAAAAATGAAAGCAAAAAAATTGAAGAAAACATACCCAAAACAAATACCCAAAAATTCTGTCTCTTCTTCGTCAGCCATGGATCTCCCTCGCCACCACCCTCAATTCCATCTGAAGAAAACAAAATACCCAAATAAAAATTTACAAACTTTGTAAATATAAGAGGTATGAGACAGAGAAGAAGAAAATAGAGAAGAGAAGAGAAGAAAAAACAAAGGAAGCAGAGTGCGTGTGAAGCGGTGGAAGAAAATTTGGAAAAAGTGAGAGCTGAGCGGAAGTGTGACGGAGAGAAGCGGAAGTGTGAAGTGTGAAGTTGAGGAAGAATGGTGGTGGTGCGGTGCGGTGCATTAGTGCAGTGAGGCAGAGGAAGAGGAAAAGAGAGCACGGAGCAGAGGGAGAGAGAGCGACGGAGCAGAGGGAGAGAGAGCCATGGAGCAGCAGGAGAGAGAGCACGGAAAGAGAAAGAGAGAGCGCGAGAGAGAGCCACGGACGGAGAAGAAAGAGAGAGTGGAGGGAGAAGGAAAGAGAGAAGGTAAGGTATGGTAAATTGAAATTTGAAATTTGAATTTCAAATTGAAAACTTGGGTGGTACCGAAGCTGAGGTATGGTAGTGGACCGAAGCTGGAAAAAGCTGAGAAGTGATACCGAAGCTGTGAGAAGAGAATCCGAAGCTGCGAAGCAAGGAGAAGCAAGGAAAGCTAGGCTAAGGAACCTTCTTTTATTATAAGAGATTAGATTTATAGGAAATCAAAGAGAAGATGTGACAATGACTAACCAGGCTAGTCGGCGTCTAAGGCCTAAAATTGATTTTCTAATGTGCCTTGAATGTTGACTGTGATGGTAACAGCATTGGAAATGTTCAATGTACGTTGAGTTTTATTTTTTTTAATGTAAGTCCGCTTCTATTCTTTTAGTCTATCTTTTTTTATCTTTGTTTATCATATTTAATTATTTATATTTCTCTCTTCATTTTTTTCCTCTAACATTGTCTCTAATTTTATCGAGAAATAAAAAGGATTTGAATATGATAATTTTTATTTCTCTCATGTGTTCACCACTCTACCAAACATTATTTTAGTGTACACAAAAAGAAGAAACTAAGTGAAATAAATACCAATTTTTTTTTCATATATTTTCACTATTTTTTCTATTATCGTTCTAGTTCACTCCAACTAAACAAATTGTTAGTACATGAAAGGATAGAAGAAAGAAAGTAAAATAAAAAAGAACAGAAAGTGAGATTATTATTTCATTGTTTGATGAGCAAGAAAAGAAGAAGTAAGAGAAAAACTATTAATAAAATAATACAAACAGTCTAAGTAAAAAGAGATACAATAAAGTATATATAAAATAAATATTACATCAAAATCTTATTTCAATTTTAAATTTTTATCTATCCATTACGTATGGCAAAAATAAAATATGTGCAAAAAGGAAATGTATATTTTACACTAAATTATAATATATAAAAAGGAAAAATAAGTTGTTAATTAACAGAAAAAGTACAAATAAATAAATAAAATTTAAAATTATTTTATTTACTATTTTAAATAAACTAATATTTTTTATAATATAATAGTTTAATTTATTATTTATTATAGTTATAAAAGGGTATAATAGTAATTTTATCAACTTTAAGTCTTTAACCCCTTATTATTGCTTTGTTTCCAAATTTGAGAGAGAATTTTGGTGTGGGACCCACCATAACATTTAGGCATTGATGATCACAAGAGTGTTTTACAGGATAAATAAATTTAGATACAAACAAGAAGCGACTCTTAGCATGGTTAGAGTTGAAGAAAAAGGAGTGAATCAAATACAAATGAGAGGCTTCCATAAGGTATACAAATAGGAGATTGTACAATAGGATATGACTTATAAAAATTGATTAATTAGTATTGTATATACAAATAATATACATTTATTTTTCTAGAGTCTAAATTAAGAATTTCACAAACCATGTTTGATCAAGAACAATTTTGAGGTGAGTATCTCTACTTGTGCTTTGCTTAGAGAGTCAGTCGTCTATTCTATGATTAGGAAATTTATTTTTCCAATCAAAGTGAACTAAAGTGGAATCTTAATTTGTTTGTTTTATACCAAAAATGCTTGTACTGTGGTTCAGTTTGTTCATTGGTAATCTTGCACCCTGAAGATGTTAATTAATTTGATGTTTTTTTGTTTTAGATAATAAAGACTACTCTGGTACTTCTTTTACTCTCTTACATGTTGGTAAAAGTGGGAGGGTAAGTTTTATCTTACAATCTTTTTGTGGTAGAAAGGGTTATGTGTTGTCTATATAGTGTGAACAACAAAACTGTTTGACCTGTTGTATTTGACCAAGTCAACTTTTATTGTCCATCAGGACATCACTATATCGTTATTATGTGTTATAACTAATTAAATTATCATTATTTTGTGTTATAACTAATTAAATTTGCAGGCAAGCAAATGATTCTTTGAATATACTCAAGAAGTGTTTGCCGAGTAAAAATCCAAAAATACAGCTTCTAACTCTTATTGTCACTATTCTTAATTTTCTTTTACTCTTCAATAATTATATATTAAATAATTAATGTAATTGGATATAGTGCTGTTCTATTTTTTATAAATAGGTGTGTCCAATAAGGAAGTTGGTGATTTTGATATTGGATCAAGCTCTCTCTTAAGGTATCTACGATAGAAAAACTAACAAACTAACCGATATAAAGAAATGTGGAGGCTTTACGAAAGAGCAGAATCATATTAACGAATCCACATACACAAACCAACCCGTGTTGCTGAAAGTGTGAAAAACCAGGCAGCGTTCCCTCCAATCGTGTTCCTCGCGGGGCACCCAAGAAACGAGGTGGTTCACGAAGAGAGAGATTCGGGTCTGGAGCACGTGGCCGAGGTCGAATCGAAGAAGCTCCTTGAAGTCGATGACGAAGGTGAGTGCATTAATGCCACGCAACGAGGTCGCATCCAAGCCACCCAAATAGTACCACTGCGGCGATGTGGTCTTTGCCTCCGTGGAGTGCGGCGTTTGGGGTGTCGGAAGCAAGGTTCCAAAGGAACATGCCAGCAGCAGCACCTTGAGAGTGAGTGTAACGCCCCAATTCACTAATCAGGGTCATTACCAACATACATCACAATCAAACATATAACCAATCAGAGTTTAAGCAGTTTGGAAGCATAAACTAGAAGTGACAACATCCAAGTCACTATTATAACACTGTACATCAAAATATGGTGAATATACATCATAAAATTCTCTGTACATTACCAAACACTGTACACATGTT
>PYAF01001192.1:195216-220790 GCA_007407185.1 Glycine tomentella
CCTTCTCTCTCTCAGCCCAAATGGCTTCTTATAAAAGCAAATCGCCGATCCCACGCGACTCGCGCCACTTAACCACGCGACTCGCGCCACACTTTCGGGGCTTCCACGCGACTCGCGTGGATTCCCAAGTGACTCGCGTGGGTTCACAGAGAAAAACCCTGTTTCCTGATCACTTACCACGCGACATGCGTGGATCACCACGCGGCTCGCGCCATAACCTCGGCCATGTCACGCGACTCGCGTGAAAAGTCGAGTGACTCGCGTGGCATGGCAGAAAAATCTGCACTCTTTTACTCATGTGGCGCGGATCGCGCCATACCCCAAGCGGGTCGCGCCACATGCCAGGAATCTCAATACTTGCCTTTTAACCCTCTTTCAAAGGACTCTAAGGCTTGATCCTAAAACCTTAGCCCATTACCTTAGATTCATGCTTAATCTATGCTTAAACACATGATTAAAATCTCAGATATTACAGTGAGAGAGAAAGGGGTTGTTGTTGGGAGTGTTGGTGGAAGAGGTGAGGAGAGGAGAGCGCGGAAAGGGGCGATGGAACGTGGGTTTCTGGCTTTGAATCCTAATTATTTAATTTATTTTTAATTGAAATTATAAATAAAACAAAGACGATTTTTAAAAAATCGTCTTTGTATGTGGCAAAAACGAAGACGGGTCTTCAAAGACCGTCTTCTTTGATCCCCTATTTAGTTATAAATTAAAATTTTTGTTCTACCTTCTTTCAAAGACTAAGTTGTCACCGCTTTACATATTCCAGAACAAAAATATAGTTATTTACTCTAATATAAATCAAAATGGATACAGTCTTCTTTGTCTGTTGTTATGCTGCAGGTTATTGAACCGCAAGCTTTACATGGAAATGTCCAACTGTTGTTTTACATGGAAATCATCTTCACTAATGTTCTAAGGGAAACAGTTATCAACGTGTGAAGATTGAGGTTGAAATTAACAATTAAGATCTTGGGTTTTTCTTGTGGAGTTTAACACAAACAATTAATAATGCTTGAAATCCAATTGTGATTGATTTGGTAAGATCCTTTAAATGCTATATGTGATGCAAAGCTTTAAGGCCTACTTGGATGTGAAAGCATTTTTGCTTTGGGAATACTAGAGATGCTTTAAGACATTCTGAAGTCATGATTGGCTTAGCTGATGAGTTACCTTGGATAAAATCTGACCAAGTATGCTTTTGAATGAAGAAGATTTTTGGGTAAAATCAAATTTAGTTGGTCATAGCAATCAAATTTAGTTACCTTGGTTAAAATCAAATTTCTAATGTTAGTATCATTATTAAATGATCTTATATTTTGTGGGAATGTTCCAATCATATCTGTTAATAAAATGCAAAAATTACCAGTTTCAGTGGACTAGCT
Organism: Glycine tomentella; assembly: GCA_007407185.1. Lineage (NCBI taxonomy): Eukaryota > Viridiplantae > Streptophyta > Magnoliopsida > Fabales > Fabaceae > Glycine > Glycine tomentella. Next base: position 196,602 of record PYAF01001192.1, read on the forward strand.
TCTGTCATGGATGGCGTCATATATTTGTCTACCTTGAGCCAGGCCAACATATAATATTATGATCTTTCTAGCGCTTTGTTATTGTAAGGTTGTATAATGTACCAATCACACTTTATTTAAGTCATATTACTCATGACAGTATGAACAGAAGTTAAAAGAATGATTCCTCAATCAATCAATGAAATAATCAGAAACATAAAATCTAGGAAAAAGATTTCAGACCATATCTTTGTTTTCTGTTTTCAACTTTTATATGCTTCAAAAAATAGAATCTGTTTCAGAGTTTGATCCAAACAGCCATTACCCTGTCCTCTGTCATTTGATGGCTTGACTAGTCTCAAGGATTTTCATTCATGAGAAAACAAGAGGTAAAAAACGGACATTACCCAACATTATTTGTTGCAATGTTTTGCAAACTAGATAGAAGATTGAACAGACAATGGTTTTGAAAAATATTTTGATACATGGTATCACAATAATTTTGTTTTCTTCTTTTTTCATTTCTTATGTACGTAAAACAAATTGAATATTTCAGATTTTTGATCTAGACAGCTATCCTCTGTGCTCTAACATGTGGGGGTTTTACTAGTTTCAAAGATTTGTATTCTTTAAGAAAAATAACAGAAATAAAAAAGGAAGTGACATCAACCAATGCTCTCCTTGCTGCAATGTTTTGAAAACCAAATCAAAGACTAATACAAGAAGACCTCTAGATCATGGTTTGTTTGGTCCAATACGGTTAAATATGATTAAACTGTAATTAAACTTTGGTCAAATTGGATATGTAACTTGTTCATGGTCCAACCAGTACATTGCATATTTTTCCTTGATTACTATATATATATATATATATATATATATATATATATATATATATTGCTGGAGAGGCTGGTCTCTACCCTAGACAGAATGTAACTTTACATAACCTCATTCATTAGGATGTTGTTAATATCTTATACAACACAGAAGAACAGGATCAGATAGAGTAGAAATTGGGTAATGACAGGCATGAACAATTTTACTATCCTGGCTTTTCATGGGTAATTTGGACGTGTCCTCATGCAACAATTTATACAATAACAGTTTTTTTTCTTTTAATCTATACAACAAATCGAAGATAGAAATATATCTGTGGGATAACCTCTTAATGTTTAAGTTTTTTCATAGTAGAAAATAAAAATAAAAATATTCTACAAGCTTTTAATAATGTTTTAAAAAAAAAAAAAGTAGTTGAATAGAGTTATAACTTCAACCAAATAACTTCAATGCAGGTAGATGTAGCTTTTGCAACTCCGCCCACTACGCCTAAGGCCCACAAGGCTTGAAGAATGAAAATTCTAAGACGCAATTATTAGCTTTTATAACATTTCTTCATCTTCACTGTCCACGCTTTCCACTTTACAATATTTCGTCACTGCCCACAGTAATTGTCCTCGCTTTCCGCTTCTGCAATTGTAATGGCTTCTAACAGCATCATCCAATACAGCTCTTCTTCATCTCATGCGATCAGGACTACATATGATTCACGCAACAACTTCACTGCTTTTCTCTTTCAAGCTCTCTGTAGAAATGGTATTGATGCCTTCAAAGATGATGCAGATCTCGAGAAAGGCGAATCAATAACACCCGAGCTGCTACAGGCCATTGAAGGGTCTAGCCTTTTCCTTGTGGTCTTCTCAAAGAACTATGCTTCCTCAACTTGGTGTTTGCGTGAACTTGCACACATCTGCAACTGCACTGTTCAAGCATCCCCGAGTCGTGTTCTTCCAATTTTCTATGATGTTGATCCCTCAGAGGTGCGGAAACAGAGTGGGTATTATGAGATAGCCTTTGCAGAACACGAAGAAAGATTCAGAGAAGATAAAGAGAAGATGGAAGAAGTGCTGAGATGGAGGGCAGCTCTGACTCGTGTGGCCAATCTCTCTGGCTGGGATATTCGAAATAAGTAACTTATTTATATGCAGTCACTTATTTACATCCATTTGCATACATTTCATCATTTCTTAGTGACGTTGTTTTATCAAATTGACTATCGCTTTCTAAGGTAGAGATTCAGAGAAGTTGAGGAGGTAACATGCATATATTAACTCTATATTTATACATGTTTAATGCAGATGGCGTTTAAAAACTCTGAAATTATCTTGTCCTGTACATATATACATTCTTTTGTGGTTCTGATAATTTTTCATTCTTCATTTTCTTTAAACTTTCAGTTGACAACCTGCACTGATTAAAGAGATTGTTCAAAACATAAAATATATCTAAGGAAGTCCCAAATTTCAAAATCTTCCAAATGGGAATCTAGTTGGGATGGAATCCAGTGTTGAAGAATTAGAAAAGTGTATTAGTTGGAGTCAAAATATATAATTTGTCCTATACATGTAAATTCTGTTTTCGTTCTCTTGTGTGATGATTTGGCATTCTTCATCTGCTTTAAATTTTCAGGTCACAAAATGTGGAGATTGAAGGAATTGTTCAAAAGATAATAAATATATTGGGTTCAAAATTTTTAAGTCTTCCAAATGATAATCTAGTTGGGGTGGAATCTCGTGTCAAAGAATTAGTCAACCTTTTATGTTTGGGCTCAGTTAATGAGCTTCGAGTTGTTGGAATTAGTGGGATGGGTGGAATAGGAAAGTCAACTCTTGGTGGTGCTTTGTATGAAAGAATCTCTCATCAATATGATTTTCGTTGTTTTATTGACGACGTAAGCAAAATTTATCAAGATACTAGTACAATAGGTGTACAAAAACACTTACTTGCTCAATGTCTAAATGAGAAATATCAAGAGATCTGGAATGCTTCTGACGGAACATGTTTGGTATGGACAAGGCTACAAAATGCAAAAGCATTAATAGTTCTTGATAATGTTGATAAAGTTGAACAACTAAATATGTTTACAGGAAATAGAGAGACTCTATTACATGAATGTCTTGGTGAAGGAAGCAGAATCATCATAATTTCTAGGGATGAACACATATTAAGGACACATGGAGTAAATCATATTTATCAAGTCCGACCGTTGAATCTAGACAATGTTGTTCAATTATTTTGCATAAATGCTTTCAAATGTAACTATATTATGAGTGATTATGAAGTGTTGACAAAGCATGTATTATCACATGCTCAAGGTCATCCTTTGGCAATTAAAGTAATAGGTAAATCTTTGTTTGGTCGAAGTATTTCACAATGGAGAAGTACATTGGCTAGGCTTAGAGACAATAAAAGTAGGGATATTATGGATGTGTTGCGAATAAGTTATGATGATTTGGAAGAACAAGACAGAGAAATATTTCTAGATATTGCTTGCTTCTTCAATCACAATTCTGAGAATTATGTGAAGGAAATTCTAGATTTTCGTGGATTTGATCCTGAAATTGGCCTACCAGTTCTTGTTGATAAATCACTCATAACCATTACTAGTGGATCGATTTTTATGCATGACTTGTTAAGTGATTTAGGCAAGTGTATTGTTCGCGAAAAATCACCTAAAGAGCCAAGAAAGTGGAGTAGATTGTGGGATTATGAAGATCTCTACAAAGTTATGTCAGACAATATGGTAAAATAGTTTTTTAATGAATAAATGTTAGGTTGCTCCATTTTTTTCTAGAATTTGTATATACTTTAAAACATCTAATATTTCCTTTCTTGATTGCAATGTTGTAGGAAGCAAAAAATCTTGAAGCCATAGTTGTTAAATATTCATCACGGAGGCTTCCTATAACAACGATTAGAGTTGACGTTCTATCAAAAATGAGAAACCTAAGTTGCTTATGCTTTCCCTTGATGGCAATTTTTCAGGAAATCTAAATTATCTTTCCAACAAATTAGGATATCTTACTTGGCAAAAATATCCCTTTAACTTGCTACCTCAATGTTTTCAACCACACAAACTTTTTGAGTTGGATCTTTCATGGAGTAACATCAAACAATTATGGAAGGACACACAGGTAGTGTAAATTTTTATGCTTTTTCTATTTTCACTATCTTTAATGTATCAAGAGACAAATTATCTTGTATTATTCGATTTCTGCTTGAATAATTAATAATGGTCCAAGTGTTATTATTAATTTTGCCTCTTCCTATTGACCATTCATTGTAGCGTCTACCGAATTTGAGACGTTTGAATGTCTCTTACTGCACAAATCTGATTGAGGTGCCAAATTTTGTTGAGGCCCTGAATCTTGAAGTGTTAAATCTCGAACACTGTGTACAACTAAGGAAAATACATCCATCCATTGGTCACCTAAGAAAGCTTACTTTTTTAAATTTGAAAGAGTGCAGAAGTCTCACTGACTTGCCACAATTTGTAGAGGACCTAAATCTTGAAGAATTAAATCTCGAAGGATGTGTACAACTAAGGCAGATACATCCATCCATTGGTCACCTAAGAAAGCTTAGTGTTTTAAATTTGAGATATTGCAAAATTCTTGTAAGCTTACCCAACACCAAATTGGGGCTCAGTTCTCTCGAATGGCTAAGTCTTTTCGGTTGTCCAAAACTATATATATCCATTTATCAGAAGAAGTGAAGAACAAAGGGATGCAAGGCATTTGAGAAGCTTCGTATGGGTGAAGCTCCCAGTTTTTCCCAATCAATATTCTCATTTCTCAAAAAGTGGCTTCCATGGATTTCTGTGGCCTTCAACAAAAGCTTTGAGCATGCACATAAAGATTCAGTTAGATGTTTGTTGCCTTCCATGCCTATTTTCTCACGTATGTGTGAACTTGATCTAAGTTTCTGCTGCAATTTACTGAAAATCCCTGATGCTATTGGAAATTTCCATTGCTTAGAAAAACTATGTTTAAGGGGAAACAATTTTGAAACACTTCCCAGCCTCAAGGACCTCTCCAAACTCTCACATTTAAACTTACAACACTGCAAGAGATTGAAATATTTGCCTGAGCTCCCTTCACCAACTGATTTGCGATTACCATCAAGATACGAGTGACGCCGGCCATGGAGAAGTGTTGAAAATGATGAATATGGATTGGGATTAAATATTTTCAACTGCTCAGAATTAGTTGAGAGGGATTGCAGCACCAACATGTGTTTGTCATGGATGATGCAAATGGTTCAGGTCTGAAGTCCTTCCTTTCTTCCTCTTCCCATCTCTTTCTCTCTTTCTTTTTATGGTAGTAACATATATATAGCCGTTTCTGTGGTACTAGGCACTCAGTAAACATGAGTGGCAGTGGTGGTTTCCAAGCATTTCAAGTATTATTCCAGGAAGTGAAATACCAAGGTGGTTCGACAAACAGCATGTGGGCATGGGCAATGTCATAAACATAGAACACGCATCTCACTTTACGGAGGATGATGATAATTGCATAGGTCTTGCGTGTAGTGTAATATTCGTGCTACACAAAGAAAGAAGAATGCCCCCTCCAGTCTAGGAACAATGTCCATCTCTTCATATTCCGCTTCTTTTCCGTGAAGATCTAGTCACAGATGAATCGGATCACTTGTTGCTATTCTATTACACTCTAACAGATTTCATTTTTCATTTTGGGCGAAAGACAAATACTGAGTTGAAATTGGGATGTATATCACCTGATGGTCGTCAATGTCATGATGTTGAAGTGAAGAAATATGGGTATCATTGGGTAGATAAACAGGATCTAGAACAGTCAAACTTAACAACAATGAACAGTTGAAATCTTTTGCCTTTGAAGCGCAAGTTTTTGGCAATTGAAGAAAACAATTAGCAATCGCAATTGCACTACACTTCCGTCATAGTGAAGAATTGGATGCATAGTTTAATATGGATGCAAAAATTGCAACCAAACCAAAAAAAAGGTGAGAAGAAATGCATGGTCTCTTATTTATTTTTAAAAATAGATAGTAAACTATATATATACATACCGGTTTGATAATTACTAATTGATATGCGCCTAGCATATAAGGATTTTCCAAGCTTTTAGACCAATATTTGAGCATTAAGCATTCATTATTGCCCTCTTTGTGTGTCATTTGAGCTATGTTGATGAATTTGCCAGGAAAGCGACCAAAAATACCAAGAAAAGGCCTAAAGCAGAAGGAAAAGAACCAAGCTTGGAATTGCAGCTGGCGCCATCAGCGCCAGGCGCGGCCCCAAGAGCGCCATCAACACTAGAGGCCCGCGCTCAGAGCGCCGAATCCGCGCCAGGAGTGCCACTTTTTCTGCAAGTTGGCGCCACGAGCGCCACTATGGCGCCCGGAGCGCCATCTCTTCTGGAAACCGGCGCCATCAGCGCCGCATTACGCCCCAGGAGCACCAGGAGCACCTTCAGCAAGCGCCAAGAGCGCCGTTTCCGCGCCTAGAGCGCCACATCCTTTGGAACTTGGCGCTGGGAGCGCCATGCTGGCGCCTTGAGTGCCACAGGTCGCAAAAGCTGAAAATCGAGGGCAGAACAGACATTTCAAAGGAAGGGCTTTAAATACTTCACCAACCAGCATTGAAAACACGTTTTTTGGAGGGAGAAAAACACAAATCTAGGGTTTAGAAGCTTTGGAGTTCCTTATCTAAGGTTTAAGGGAGTTGAAGGCTCAAGTGGGGTTGCATTTGCATCTTCTTCTTCCTTGCTTCAGCTGGGTATGTCTCATTTTGTATCTCAGTCACTCATTATGAGGTTGGGCTGAGCTTTATTTGTAGTTAGGACCAAAGCACTTGATGTAAATCCCATTGGGTTGTATTGAATGCTATATTTTCATTTATCCAAAGCTATTTTACTGCATTCTGCATTTATTTCTTCATCTCTTGCTTAGACTTAGCTAACCTAGGTAAGAGTTTAGAACTAGGGTTCACAATAGACATATTGGGGCTTTAGTTTGGAACTAAGTGTGACATAACTTGCTAACATTACCTAGGAATAGGGATGGGTGCTTGTGGCTTGGGTTCATTTGTGTGTTTACCTAATGCTTAACTCGCTGAAAATCACTAAGGGATTAGGGTTGGAGTGTGAGTTAAAGAACTAAGTAGCGAGGAATTAGTCAATCTACGAAAACACATTAGCTGAGTAGCTTAGATAATGGAATATAGTAATCAATATGACTTCATTGGGAGGAACATTGAGTGTGGGTTGCCCTAGCTACATCTTTACATCCATTGTTATCCATTCATTTGCTGTTGATATTTATTTATGCTTACACTCAGCCTTTCATTTTAATCTATTCCACACACAACAACAATTTCATTTATTCATTTTATTTCGCGTCCAACTTATCGATCGAAATTATAGTTTATTTGGTCAAACAATCCTCGTTGGGAACGACAAATCCCTTTCTTATCATTGTATTACTTGAGCGACCGGTGCACTTGCCAAGTCCGCACAAGTTTTTGGCGCCGTTGCTGGGGATTGTTTAAGCCAAATTCACCATAAATTTTTATCCTTAAGATTGGACTTATTTTGTTTCTAATCTGTTTCCAGAGTTTATGCGAGGTATCGTTAGCCCTGATAATTTGCAGTTTGATCTTGAAATCGAGAAAACCGCAAGGAGGAATGGGAGGTTAACGAGACTAAGAAGGGAAGCAGAAAGGTCTAGTTCCCAACCTCTAGAATAAGAAACATCTGAAGAGGAACTAGACATGGCTGAAAACAATCGCGAGCAGCCAAGGCCGGAGGACGAACTTATGGAGAACATTCTTGCTCCATTGTTTGTTCGTCCACCTTCCAGTATTGTTAGGCCGCCCATTCAAGCTCATCACTTTGATATTCAACCAACTCTCATCATCTTGGTCCAGAAGAATCAGTTTGGCGGTGAGGATGACGAAGATCCTCACGAGTTTGTGGATAACGTCATGATGATATGCGACACCATTCAGCACCAAGGAGTATCAGATGACGCCATTAGACTTCGCCTCTTTCCTTTTGCTTTGAAAGGGAAAGCACTCAAGTGGTTAGGCCGTCAACCTTCTAATAGCATAACCACTTGGGAAGAATTGATGGCAAGGTTCTTTTCTCAATACTTTTCCTTGGAGAAGTACAACAAGCTAGTGAATGAAATCACAAACTTCACCCAATTCCATGGAGAGACCTTGTGTGCAGCATGGCATCGATTCCAAGAGTTAATCCAGCGTTGTCCTCAGTATGACATGCCAGTGGGGAAGAAGGTGCGAATCTTCTTTAATGGTTTGCTTCCGGACTCAAAGCTGGTGATTAATGGAGAGCAGGAGGAACCATCAGATCCAAGACAGCTGCTCAAACTCATGAGTTGATAGACTCCTTGGCTAGAACTGAAAACGAGAGTATAGCAAGTCAGCCAAAGAGAGAAGTAATCCATCTGGGTAGCACTGATGCAATGTTGGCTGAGCAGAAACTCTTATCACAGCAGATTGCTATTCTTAATGCCAAGTGTGATAAGCTAGAGACCTCTAAAGCTCATGCTTCATCAATCAAAGCAAGCACAATGGTTTGTGAATATTGCCAAGAGGACCATGAATCCAATGTATGTCCAACTCTAGTGGGAGCTGATCCGATCCAAGTTAATGGAGTTTGGTACGATCAGAGACCCCCTCAAAGCTATCAAAGACATTACAATCAAGCTTTTGGGAGTGGTAGCACATATCCAAGAACACCATAAGGGAGTGGGTTGGATTACAAATCCAACAATTATTTACAACCTCCTCCCATCCCTCCCAAGGAGCAATCTGAACTAGAAAAGGCTATGTTACAGCTGGCTAAGACTACAAATACCCACATCCAAAATACTGATGCTTTCATGAATGAGACCAGATCTCAATTGAAGAATCAAGGAGCTTCCATCAGAAATTTGGAGACACAAATTGGTCAGATTTCAAGGCAACTAGCTGAGAGGACACCTGGCCAATTCCCTAGTGATACTGTAGTCAATCCTAAGGAACAAGCCAAAGCCATCACTACTAGGAGTGGCATTGTTGTTGCTCCAAAGGAAAAGACCAAGGTGGTGCCAAGAGAAGAGGAGAAGAAGACTCCAGCAGCTGATGCAGAAATTGAAAATTCTGCAGAACCTGAAAATTTTGCAGAAGCTGAGAATTCTGCAGCACCACAAAAATCTGCAGCATCAGGAAATTCCAGCAACTCCAAGGCACCAGAAAAAGAGAAAGGAAAGGAGAAAGTTGCAGCTGAGCCTAAGCAACCTCTGGATTTTTCCAAATTTGAGAAGCCTCGGTATCCTTTAAGAATGAAGCAGCAAGCACAAAAGAAGCAGTATGCCAAGTTCCTAGAAATGTTTAAGAAACTGCAAGTCAATATCCCTTTTGCTGAAGCCTTGGCTAATATGCCAAATTATGCCAAGTTTATGAAGGACTGGCTTTCTAAGAAGCAAAAACTGCAAGAATGCGAGACAAGGGTTTTAACCGAAGAATGTAGTGCTATAATTCAGCAGCGTGTACCTCCAAAGCTCAGAGATCCGGGCAGCTTTAACATACCTGTTACCATAGGAGATGTTAATATTGGTAAAGCCTTGTGTGACCTTGGTGCAAGCATTAACTTGATGCCCCTTTCAATTTGCAAATCCCTGGGCATCTCTGAGTTGAAGCCCACCAGGGTATCTTTACAATTGGCTGACCGATCCTTGAGAAGGCCAAGTGGGTTTATTGAAGATATATTGGTCAAGGTGGATAAATTCATCTTCCCCGCTGATTTCATAGTTCTGGACATGGAAGAAGGGGAAATACCTGTTCTTCTAGGTAGGCCATTTTTGGCTACGGCCAGGGCTCTTATTGATGTGGCGGAAGGAAAATTGGAGCTGAGGATGTTTGATGAATCAATCACCTTCAATGTGTTTGATGCTATGAAAGCTCCAATTGATAAGGATGATTGCTTTAAGATTGATGTGCTGGATGTGTTGATTCACTCAGAAGAATCTCCTGCACAAGAGCTTGAAGAGCTGATGCAGATTCAAGATGTGGCTGTCATTGAAGAATTAAAAGAGCCAGCCATGGAAGTCCTAGAGAAGAAAGATTCAGACATTGAAGTTGGAGCACCAAAGTTAGAGTTAAAGGAGCTTCCAGCCACTCTCAAATATGTGTTCCTAGGAGAGGACAAGACCTACCCAGTCATCATTAGTAAAAGCTTATCTGAGGAAGAAGAAGCCAAGCTCACCCAAGTGTTGAAGGATCACAAGTCCGCCATTGGATGGTCCATATCCGACTTGAAGGGTATCAGCCCTTCATTTTGCACCCATAAGATCTTGATGGAGGACGACGTGAAGCCGGTAAGACAACCTTAGAGAAGACTAAATCCCATGATGAAGGAGGTGGTGAGAAAAGAAGTGGTCAAGCTTCTTGATGCGAGCATGATCTACCCAATTTCTGACACCGCTTGGGTTAGTCCGGTGCAAACCGTACCCAAGAAAGGTGGGGTCACTGTGATTCAGAATGACAATAATGACTTGATCCCCACAAGGACTATCACCAGATGGCGGATGTGTGTAGACTACCGCCGGTTAAATGATGCTACAAGGAAGGACCACTTTCCTCTCCCATTCATCGATCAAATGCTAGAGCGGTTGGCTGGCCATGAGTAATATTGCTTCTTGGATGGGTACTCAGGCTACAACCAGATCCCAGTAGCACCTGAAGACCAAGAGAAGACGACGTTTACTTGCCCCTTTGGAGTCTTTGCTTATCGATGGATGCCTTTCGATCTCTGTAAGGCACCAGCCACTTTCCAAAGGTGTATGCTTTCTATCTTCTCTGATATGGTAGAAAAATTTCTTGAGGTGTTTATGGATGATTTTTCTGTGTTCGGGTCTAACTTTGATGCTTGTTTGTTTAACTTGTCCAAAGTTTTAAAGAGGTGTCAAGAGACCAACCTCGTGCTTAACTGGGAAAAATGCCATTTCATGGTACGAGATGGCATTGTTTTGGGTCATAAAATCTCCTCCAAGGGGATTGAGGTGGATGAGGCCAAGCTTTTATTGATTGAAAAATTGCCTCCACCCGCCAATGTGAATGGTGTGCGTAGTTTCCTAGGACATGCTGGGTTTTATAGGCGATTTATTAAAGATTTTTCTAAAATAGCTAAGCCTTTGAGTCAGCTTTTGGTCAAGGATTATGAATTTAACTTTGATGATAGTTGTTTACATGCTTTCAATGTTTTAAAAGAGAAATTGACCACTGCACCTGTTTTGACTGCCCTTGATTGGAGTTTGCCATTTGAGTTGATGTGTGATGCTAGTCAATATGCTATAGGAGCTGTGTTGGGCCAACGTAAGGACAAACTTTTGCATGTCATTTACTATGCTAGAAAAATTTTAAATGAAGCACAAGTGAATTATGCTACTACAGAAAAAGAAATGCTAGCTGTAGTTTATGCCTTGGATAAGTTTAGATCTTACTTGATTGGCTCCAAAGTTATTGTTTACACTGACCATGCTGCTCTTAAGTATTTGTTGACTAAGCAGGATGTTAAGCCTCGCCTGCTGAGGTGGATGCTCTTATTTTAGGAGTTTGATCTTGAAATTAGAGACAAAGCGGGTGTGGAAAATAGAGTGGCTGATCACCTTTCAAGGATTCAAGAGAAAGAGCTTCAAGACAGTCCACAGCTGGAGATTAATGATGCATTTCCTGATGAGCAGATGATGGCAGTTGAAAGCACTCCATGGTTTGCTGATATGGCCAATTACAAGGCCATTGGAGCTATCCCTGAAGACTTCACATGGCAGCAGCGAAAGAAATTCATGCATGACGCCCGCAGATATCACTGGGATAACCCATTTCTGTACTACCAATGCACAGATGGGATTGTGAGAAGGTGTGTTGCTGAATTTGAAGTGCCGAAGGTTTTGTGGCATTGCCATGCTTCAGATTATGGAGGCCACTTTGGAGGAAATAGAACAGCCCATAAGGTGCTACAAAGTGGGTACTATTGGCCAACCATATTCAAGGATGCCAAAGAGTTTGTTGAAAGGTGTGATCGATGTCAAAGAACGGGTAACATCTCCCGTAAGGATGAGATGCCTCTCAACAACATTCTCGAGGTGGAGTTATTTGATGTTTGGGGGATTAACTTCATGGGACCCTTTCCCAAGTCATATTCCAACAAATACATCTTGGTGGCTGTAGATTATGTATCGAAGTGGGTTGAAGCTGCAGCGTTGCCTACAAATGATGCCAAAGTTGTTGCAAACTTCTTGAGGAAGAACATCTTCACTCGCTTCGGAGTTCCAAGAGCTATAATCAGTGACGGAGGCACTCATTTCTGCAACAAATATATTGAGAGCTTGCTTACTAAGTATGGGGTAACCCATAAGGTGGCCACACCCTATCACCCACAAACCAGTGACCAAGTTGAGGTATCTAACAGAGAATTGAAGAGAATTTTAGAGAAGACTGTTGGGAACTCGCGGAAAGATTGGTCAAAGAAGCTAGATGATGCTTTGTGGGCTTACCGGACAGCTTTCAAGACACCAATTGGTATGTCACCATATCAGTTGGTGTACGGCAAATCATGCCATCTTCCGGTGGAATTGGAGCATAAAGCTATGTGGGCCACCAAGTTCCTCAACTTCGAGCTCTCCAAGGTGACTGAGAAGAGGTTGTTGCAGCTGAATGAACTGGATGAATTCCGGCTTGCTGCATATGAGAATGCAAAGCTCTACAAGGAGAAGACCAAGAAATGGCATGACCAACACATCCATCACAAGGAGTTTGAGCCGGGACAACAAGTATTGTTGTATAATTCCAGATTGAGGCTGTTTCCAGGTAAGCTCAAATCCCGATGGTCTGGACCCTTTGTGGTTGTTAAGGTCTTTCCTTATGGCACTGTTGAAATTTCTCCTCTTGACACCAACAAACCTTTTAAGGTTAATGGATGGCGGCTGAAGCCATATCATGGTGGTCAATTTGATAGGGATGCAAGTGCAATCCCTTTGAGCTCCCCTAATCCTTAGAGGATTGACCGTCAGGCTCGCGACGTTAAACAAGCGCTTATTGAAAGGCAACTCAATGGTGTCTTTAATAACTTGCTTTAATCTTGTTCTTAGGTAGTTCAAGTCAGTAGTTTCATAATTGTTAGAGATAGATTTCATTAGCTTAAGGTTTTTGCTCTGGTTTCTGCTTATTTTTCATGTTTCCATGTTGAAAATAGCTTACTCTGAGGCTTGATTCATTCATTTTGGTGTGCCTGAGCTTTGAAAGCCAAATTCCAGCAATTTAGGGCTGAGTTTCAGATGCGGCGCCAAGAGCGCCAGTGTCACTGGAATATGGCGCCCAAGGCGCCAAGGTGGCGCCCCAAGCGCCGTCATTTCTGGACATCCGCGCCCCCGGCGCCAGAGCGGCGCCCGAAGCGCCAGCTGGGAAAGTGCAAGATCGTATGGCGCCAAGGGCGCCACATAGGCGCTTCAGGCGCCAATCTCTCTGGTTCTCCACGCTCCGGGCGCCGTGAGAGGCGCCGCCAGCGCTGGCTGGGTTTTCTTTCAAGGTTTGGCGCCTCTGGCGCCAAGGCCACTACATGTTGGCGCCTTTGGCGCTGTGGTGGCGCTTCCAGCGCCTCGATTTCTGGAATGTCGCGCTCTTGGCGCGGTGTCGACGCCATCAGCGCCGAACTTAGGGCACTGTTTTCTTTCTATTTAATTCAAAACTCCGTTCGCGCCCTCTCAATTCTCTCTCGCGCTCAACCCCCTCCCAATCTCCTCTCTGCGACCTTCACTCTCCCTCTCACCCTCACCTTCTCCTCTCCTCTCAGCCTTCTGTCTCATCTTCTCCTCCACCCAAACGTGCCCCTATTCCCACTCTGCTTTCCCTCACTCTCGATTCTCCCCATCCCTCCTTCCCAGACCCCTTTCTCTTCCATACTCTTTCCCCATCTCAACCCTAAACCCTCTTCCCTCTCTCTCTCTCTTTACTCGCTCACCCTTCTGCTTCCTGGACAGAGCGTACCTTGCCTTGTATTCGTGTTCAAATTCTTGCATCATATCACAATCATGGGCCGCGAAAAGGTATGTTACTCGATCTTCAAACCTGGGTGGGATGATTGGGGCCTAATCCGAGTGTCTCGGGTTAGAGATATGGAATTTGTGAATATGCTGATATCATTGCTTGATGGGGTTGTTCAATTCATGAGCATTTCACCATAGGAATTAGGTTTAATGGTGACACCAGTAGATGCCATTATCTCTTTTCTGCAGAACCTATGTGCTCCCATTATTTTCATAATCACTAGCTGTTGACCATGCTTTAGTGTTGGCTTTGCGAGTTTGGTGTGCATGCCTCATTTCATAGCTTGAGGGTATGTTGAACCTTCTCAGGTTACATAGCACCCATTCCTTAATTCTGCAATGTCTATGACAGTGGGTGGAGTGTTTGTGGGATTAGGTTTACGGTATAGAGAGAGGTCAAGCTTTAGCGCTGTTGATGTTGAGATTGGGTCTGTAATTAAATATGGGAATTGGGGATAAGATGGGGTGGTTATGTTATTTCTGAACTTATGGTCTGCTATAACTGTGATTATGCTTAACTCCTTGCATGCGTGGATTGTGATTTGATCTTTTTCTGTGCGATTGCTTGCTCTCAACAGCAGTTAAGCCTGAATATTCCTGTATGCATGCATATTACAAAAGGGAAATCTGATGCCATCAGAGCCTGTGCATGTTGTGTAGTGCTAACACCATAAGCTGTTGTGTGTGGTAAATATAATTGGTTATTGTATGTTGCTTGGGTGTTGTAAGTGTTTGAAGTATTGAACTGTGTAACAACATACTGTCAACTTAATTGGGGGACTTAATGGTGTTAGGACTTGCCATGATTGCGGTTCAACTAATTCCCATATGATTTAATTCAATTATGGAACTGGCTTGTACTAGGATAAGTTCAATCTTGTTGATCTCTGGTAGTACTTCTTGTGAGTGTGAGCATGTGGTCCTGAGTTGAAAATAATGATTTCTTGGAGGTGTTAAGTGATCTAGGCTATCATTGCTCTTCTCTGTGGTTTCCCAGTGTTTGGTATAATGATTTATTGTTTGTAATTGCTTGGTTCCATCTGGCACTGGTGTATGTATAAATCTGGGAATTGCATTCCATTGTTTTGTAATTGCTGCTATAACATATACCAGTTGAGCATTCACTGCCTAGGCGAGAACTGTCTCATGGCTATGCCTGCGCATATCAATATGTATATCATTCAAGGCCAATGCGATCACTGTATTCATGGTTCCCTCTTGTGTCAAATTGATCACTACTGCTAAGGGTGTTGAATACACTGTTGTTGTCCATTCAATTGAGTATGCTTCACTGTTATGTGTTGATTTTCTTTTATGCTTTGTGATGAGAGATTGCTTGATATATTGGCATATAAATCTGAGAATCACAGCTGTATCTGTTGATCACCCATGCAGTGCTTGAATTTTTGTTTCTGATATAATGTGCAATTTTAAATTTGGGAATGGCTTGTCCACTGTTAAAAGTTCTCTCTGCTGCTTACTCATTTTGATAATTTGTATATGGATCTTTGGCATTTCTGCTTTTCAGGGAAAATCCGTCGATAAAGGCAAGCAGAAGATCACCACCGGGGCTCCCAGCAAGCGCCCCCGCTCATCAGATTATGACGATAGCCGCTTCTTGTCGAAAGCGCACCAAGAGCGCTTTGACAAGTGGTATGCACAGAAGAAGATTATTCCCGAGCGGGCCATCGACTGGGACGACTTACCAGAGGAATCCCTTATTCGGAAGGTTATCTTGCAGCGGCAGTGGGAGAAGTTGGTTAGCTTCCCAGAACCCAGCTCCAGCACCATTTTGCGGGAGTTGTGCGCCAACGTGGACCTACCAACCGTGGCGACAGAGAGGCGCAGCTGGGTCAGGGGATTCATAATCCCCTTTGACAGAGAGTTTATAGAGGATTTCCTGCGCACGGCTGTTGACGAGTTTCGCAGGTGCGGTTTTGCTGTCCAGTTCGACCGGATGCAGTCGCTTCCCGCTACGGGCCGAGCGTCTTATAGGGACGACATGCCTTAGCTTGCGGACGAGCTCCGCAGAGGCATCACCGGCGCTTCTCTGCGTGGCAGATGAAGACCGGTTCTTCTTTTGTGCCAGAGAAGCTCAAGCGCAAGGAGCTTCGCCCGGAGTCCGACTTTTGGCACCTCTTCATTAACTCCACCATCCTTCCGTCTTCTAACATGTCGGATGTGAACGTGGAGCGTGCCTGCCTCCTCTATGTCCTGCAGGGTGAATTTAACCTGGACATCTCTGCTATGCTCTCTGATCGCATCTTGCGCATGATCCAGGACGGTCGCGCCCACTCGCACTTGGCCCATTCCTCCCTTATTTCGCATCTTTGCGTTCACGCCGGATTGGAGATCCCTGAGGATGAGCCTCTAGACGTGCCACTGCGAGCTACGCTGACGTATAGATCATTCTTAGACTCACTCAGGCGCACCAGCCAGGAGCAGCTCCTCCGTGCTGCTGCCATGACCGAGGCGGAGTTCGCAGCCCGGAGCCCGAGGCCCTGGGATACTCCTTCACCTCCACAACACCCTCAGCCCCCTTCTCCTCACCAGTCGTCAGCCGCATCACCCCAGCCACGGACAGCTTCAACACCCCCACCCATCCAGGACATACCTGCTGCATCCTCTAGCCAGGCTCAGACCAGGGAGCCCATCTGTGAGGACTCTCCCTCCTATATCCAGATGCAGCAGCAGCTCCAGAAGCAAACCCTCATGATTCAGCAGATGCAGACTCAGCTCCAGCAGCAGACCCTCCTGATGCAGCAGATGCAGGCCAGCATCGCAGACCTCAGTCAGCGCTTCCCTGCCGCTTCCACTTCCTCATCATCTCAGTCGCCACCTCTGGCTTTCGCGCTTCCAGCTCCTGCCACCTCTTCATCCTCACCATCTGACAGCATGGACGAGGATCCACCCCTCTGAGCCTCCTCGACCACTCTATCTATTTACTGCAGTTTTATTTTTATGTCATTTACTTTTATGCACATTTACATTCCGTACAGTACATTAGACATTTGCACATTGTTAGCACAGTCAGTGCGTGGCTTTATACATGACATTTCTGCTGAGCTCTTTGGTTAGCTCATTTACTGTTGATTTCCATTTATGCATGAGTGTTTCCTCTTATAACGTGTTTCTGTGTATGTTTTAAGCGTTTACTTTCCTGGGGACAGTAAAGGATTAAATTTGGGAATAGGGGCACGTTAATCGAGGAAACATGCGCGTCTTTTTGTTAATCATGCGTTGTTGAACAGTAGGCAGAAGCTTTTTGGACAGATACTTTTTGGACAACAAAATTTTCTTTTTGTGAAGATACATAGACAGTTAACCACAATTCTTTTTGCGTCTAATTTTAACCTAATCATAGTTGTACATATTAGACAATTTTGCTAAAGGCATGCCCGTCCCAGATTAGATTTGCTTGATCAGTCGCTTGTGAATTGATTTTTGGAAAGCATTGTTGATATGAATCATGGATTGATGTTGTATGAACTTGAACTGAGCGTCTGAATGCTTGTATGACTGGATTCATTTTGAAATGGAATGCATGGTTTGATTTGACATCATGATAAGTCTAGCTTGTACCACAGCCAGTGAGGTTTGAGCCTAAACAATAATTTCATCTAAGAGGAACCTCACAGCGATAGGACTCTAGAACTTGCTCTATTTCTCTCTAATGCGTGTATGATTGATGTGATAAAGGCATTTTGTTTTTCTAAGCTTGAGCCAAATAGCCTTCCTTGCAATTATTTTTCCCTTGCTAACCCTTTTGAGCCTGCAGCCTTCTTTTGTTGATCACCTGATAACATACCAAACCACAATAACTACCTTACCTTGGTTGAGATTGAACTACTAATGATCTGTGGTTTTGCAGAAAACAAATGCAATTATCAAGGTGAATTCAGAATATTGAAAAAAAAAAGAAAAGAGAGAATAGAAAATAAAGAATGGCATTCAGCTAAGCAAATTGACAAATGACAAATGAAAAGAATTAGCAAAGTTAAAGAAAAGGAAGAAAGAAAAGAAAGTGAAGGGAGGTGATTGTTGAAAGAGAAAAAGGTTATAAATGTAGTAAGTTCAATCTCACTGCTTGTTAGTCACTTCCCCAAAAGATCCTACCCTTTTAGCCAAGCTAAGTTACAACCTTTTTAAGACCTTTTGATCAATCATGCATGTGTTGTGTTCTTGTTGTAGGAACTTGAGATTAAGATCAAGCTTATGGTAGTCCTAGGGCTGTGGTGGACTGAGAGAATACCCTAAACACTTGAGCGTTGAGTGAATTTGCATCCGTGAGGGGTATCCAAGTTAGACTTCGTTGTTTGATGGATTTGAAAAACTTTGTGTGAAATTTTGATTTGATTCAGTTATTTGTAGCATTTGAAGCTAAGAGATTGTTCTGTTCAATGTTGATTCTTGAGAATTGATCCATGCTTCCTACTTGAACTTTGTTTATTGCTGAGGACAACAATATCTAAATCTGGGAATTGTTTGATATGCGCCTAGCATATAAGGATTTTTCAAGCTTTTAGACCAATATTTGAGCATTAAGCATTCATTATTACCCTCCTTGTGTGTCATTTGAGCTATGTTGATGAATTTGCCAGGAAAGCGACCAAAAATACCAAGAAAAGGCCTAAAGCAGAAGGAAAAGAACCAAGCTTGGAATTGCAGCTGGCGCCATCAGCGCCTGGCGCGGCGCCAAGAGCGCCATCAACACTGGAGGCCCGCGCTCAGAGCACCGAATCCACGCCAGGAGCGCCACTTTTTCTGCAAGTTGGCGCCACGAGCGCCACTATGGCGCCCGGAGCGCCATCTCTTCTGGAAACCGGAGCCATCAGTGCCGCATTCCGCGCCAGTAACACCAGGAGCACCTTCAGCCAGCGCCAAGAGCGCTGTTTCCGCGCCTAGAGCGCCACATCCTCTGGAACTTGGCACTGGGAGCGCCATGCTGGCGCCTTGAGCGCCACAGGTCGCAGTAGCTGAAAATCGAGGGCAGAACAGACATTTCAAAGGAAGGGCTTTAAATACTTCCCCAACCAGCATTGAATACACGTTTTTTGGA
This sequence comes from Glycine tomentella, assembly GCA_007407185.1. Classification (NCBI taxonomy): domain Eukaryota; kingdom Viridiplantae; phylum Streptophyta; class Magnoliopsida; order Fabales; family Fabaceae; genus Glycine; species Glycine tomentella. The sequence goes on from PYAF01001192.1 coordinate 215,563, forward strand.
GGGAGAAAACACAAATCTAGGGTTTAGAAGCTTTGGGGTTCCTTAGCTAGGGTTTAAGGGAGTTGAAGGCTCAAGTGGGGTTGCATTTGCATCTTCTTCTTCCTTGCTTCAGCTGGGTATGTCTCATTTTGTATCTCAGTCACTCATTATGAGGTTGGGCTGAGCTTTATTTGTAGTTAGGGCCAAAGCACTTGATGTAAATCCCATTGGGTTGTATTGAATGCTATATTTTCATTTATCCAAAGCTATTTTACTGCATTCTGCATTTATTTCTTCATCTCTTGCTTAGACTTAGCTAACCTAGGTAGGAGTTTAGAACTAGGGTTCACAATAGACATATTGGGGCTTTAGTTTGGAACTAAGTGTGGTAACTTGCTAACATTACCTAGGAATAGAGACGGGTGTTTGTGGCTTGGGTTCATTTGTGTGTTTACCTAATGCTTAACTCACTGAAAATCACTAAGGGATTAGGGTTGGAGTGTGAGTTAAAGAACTAAGTAGCGAGGAATCAAAGCTTAGTCAATCTACGAAAACACATTAGCTGAGTAGCTTAGATAATGGAATATAGTAATCAATATGACTTCATTGGGAGGAACATTGAGTGTGGGTTGCCCTAGCTACATCTTTACATCCATTGTTATCCATTCATTTGCTGTTGATATTTATTTATGCTTACACTCAGCCTTTTATTTTAATCTATTCCACACACAACAACAATTTCATTTATTCATTTTATTTCGCGTCCAACTTATCGATCGAAATTATAGTTTATTTGGTCAAACAATCCTCGTTGGGAACGACAAATCTCTTTCTTATCATTGTATTACTTGAGCGACTGGTGCACTTGCCGAGTCCGCAACACTAATTGATACTATTAGTTCTATATATTGATAAGGATTTGCTAACTTACACCCACTTATTTTTTAGTAAGAGAATGTTAGTAAATAAAAGTTATAAATTTTCTTAAAATATATTAGGGTGTAAATTACTAACCTATTTCTTCTAAAAAATTAGTAAATGTATATTAATAAATACGTATAGAGAATGTTAACTTATCCCAACTTTATTTTTACAAGAGTAATTTAGCAAGTCATAATTATAAATTTTCTTAGAATACATTAAGGTATAACTTGGTAACTTATTCCTTCTAAAAAAAATAAGTGGGTGTAAGTTAACAAATTCTTTTAAATTAATTACTTTCTCATTACTACATTTATATTATTTTAAACTGAACTGTCAACAATATTGATTATTTATCACATAGTACATATATTTAATATTTGACATGATTACTCGATATTTAACTTTTATAAATAGGTAAGTAATTACTTTCTTTAACATAAATAAAATAACGAATTCCACCATATCGGGAATATGTTTTTTAGTCAATTGAAATGAATAACATCTTGTAAAAGATATATACTTGATAATATTTTTGTCCACCAAGATATAAAATTGCTTTAATACGTGCCATACTGTTATATATGTCTATCGTAGTATGTTATCGTATAACTTTTAGCCATAAACAAGAAGTTCTTTTCTTTCTTCGAATCCCTATGTGATTTGTTTTTTAATTTATTATGCCCACCAACCACTACAATATTTAATCAGTCTCAAATTCACATCCTTTTTATTTCATTTAACTTAAGAAATTAATTTTCTCTTTGTGTAATTGGTAGTGGTACTGGTCGTTGGTCTAATCTATATTTAGAACCTGTTTTTTAAGTGCATCGAGCCTAGGCATGGCAACGGGGCGGGTTGGGGCGGTTTTTACTTATACCACCCCCGCCCCCGCCCCTCAAAACCACCCTCGTCCCCGCCCCCGAAAGCCAGCGGGGCTAAAAAAATTACCCTCGCCCCCGCCCCCGACGGGGGTCGGTTTTCCCCGCCCCCGAACATTTAAAAATTATTATTAAAAAATTAATTTTAAACAAAAATTATAACATAAAATTTGTTCGTGTTAAGTCTCAAATGTATGTAATTATAATAAAATTTCAAAATTAGATGTTTATTGTTGGAAAATAAAATTAGTAATACTCCCAATTCTTGAATAAAATTAAGCCTTTATCCCAAAATATTTTACATATATATAAGTATTTTTGTAAATAATTTAATATAGCATGGCGGGGGCGGGGGCGGGGGCGGGGCGGTTATCAGCATTACCAAAACCGCCCCCGCCCCCGAATTCAACAAGCGGGGAAAAACCGAACCCGAACCCGAAACCGGTCAACTCGATTTTTCCTCGTTGACATCGGGTCGGGTTCGGACGGATGCCCACGGGTGCGGGTCACGTTGCCATGCCTAATCGAGCCTCGATTTTGTGCTGTAAATATGGCTTTAAGAGCAGCCACAGTGATTGTCATGGAGTTCAAACCAAGGTGGCCAAGGAATAGTGTCTTAACGCTTATTCAAATTCATTCATTCTCTTGAATTGCTTGTTGTTGGTGACTTGTAAAATTGATTGTTGCTCTAATTCATCATAAATGAGTTTCAGTAATGATATTGGTTGTTGCTTTAAGAGCATGGTGTTGATATATGTAACTCAATTTATATCACCTCAATCTTAAGTAACTCAATTAATTTTCTCTCCAATGGATTTTTAAATTACTGATCGATTAGGTCCTCTAATTTATTTCAATGTTCAATTAGTTCAAGTGGTTTAATTGGGTCCTCTAATTATTTAAAATGGTCCAATTGGGTTATTTTCGTTAATTACGTGTTAACATTGTTAATAGGTCATCTACGTGTTTTTTTATTCTTTGTCTAGGGTTTTTGTGTTTTCCGATTCGGTATGTGATCTCCATGTCGTTGATGTGGATGTGGTTCTCTTCCCAGTTGTTACTTGTTATAGTGCAATTTCGTTTTGATCTTGATTTGTGGTTTTGTTTCTTGTTTTCTATATTTTTGTATTTGGCAGGTCATTTTTTCAGAAAGAGGGTCGCAGATTTGAATGCATCATGCAGGAGAAGGTGCTCAATGCGTTGATTGCGTACTTGCAAGCTGCCGACACCGACACCTCGAGGTGAGGATTTTGTTTTTGTTCGTTGCCTTTTGAATTTGATTGCATCTTTTGTTTTGAGGAAGTTGCTGTTCTTGCATGAATTTTAATTTGGGAGTAGGTATGGGAAGGAGGTTTGTGATGCGATTGTGCTGAAATGTCTGTCGGGAAGGCTGAAGATGGATGATGCAGACAAATACACATTTCTAGATATGCTTGCTTCTTCAGTGATTATTGTGCAGAGCATTATGTGATTGAAATTTTAGATTTTCGTGAATTTCATCTTGATTTTGGCCTGCAAGTTCTCATTGATAAATCTCTCATAACATCAAGGAGTAGTGGATTAATATGCATGGCTTGATGAGAGATTTGGGTAGGTATATTGTTCGAGAGATATCAACTAAAGAGTCTAGAAAGTGGAGTAAGTTGTTGGATCTTCAAGATTTCAACAAAGTCATGTCAGAGAATGCTAAAATAGTTATCTGACTGTATAAATCTTAGGTTCCACTTTTTTTCTAGAATTTGTATATATTTTAAAAGATATAAACATTTCCTTTCCCATTTGCAATGCTGTAGAAAGCACAAAAGTCTTTAAGCCATAGTCTATAATTTTCCATTGCTTCTTGATCCAACAACAAGAGTTGATGCTCTATGAAAAATAAGAAACCTTAAGTTGCTTCAACTTAAAAATGGGAATTTTTTTTGAAAGCCTCAAGTATCTTTCGAGTCAATTAGGATATCTTACTTAGTATGAATATCCCTTTGAGTGTTTGCCACCATGTTTTCAACCACACAAATTTGTTGAGTAGTCTCTTCATAACAGTAACATCAAACAAATATGGGAAGGCACAATGGAAGTGTGAAGTTTTATTGGCCTTTTCTATTTTCTTTTTCTTTAAATGAATAAAAAAAAGGACAACTAATCTTTTGTTATTTTCTGTCTGTCTGACTAATTAAAGAGACAGAAGAATGACCAAGCATTATCATTACTAATTTTTCGTTCTGCTATTGGCCTTTTATTGCAGCCTCTTCACAATTTGAGACATTTGGATCTATTTCGCCCTGAAAATCTATTTGAGACACCTAATTTAAGTGAGTCCCTAAATCTTGAGATTCTAAATTACGAACGATGTATATAACTCAGGAACGTAGATCCATCCATTGGTCTTTTAAGAAAGCTTATTGTTTTGAACTTGAAAAAATGTAAAAGTCTTATCAACTTACCACATTTTGGAGAGGGCCTAAATCTTGAAACATTAAATCTCGAAGGATGTTAGAAGGATGTATACAACTCAGGCACATAGATCCATCCATTGGTCATCTAAGAAAGTTTACTGATTTAAATTTGTAAGATGGAAAAAATCTAGAAAACTTACCCAACAGCATGTTGGAACTGAATTCTCTCGAATACCTAAGTCATGTTGGATATGGCTCATCTTTCGCAGTCAGAAGACAACCCTTCTGGTTGGCGGGGTCAGCAGAAAGCCAACTGGGGTCCCGCTCTGTAAACCGAGTGACTTGTAACGAGTGGCGGTGAGGAGATTATAGTACAGACAAGCTGGACGTAGCCTATATTGGGTGAACCAGGGTAAAACACTGTGTCATATCTCTCTTTCTTATTCTCTTTTCTGTTTATCGATTTGTGTGTGATTGTCGATTTCCAACAATTGGTATCAAGAGCCTTGGTTCTGCGACCAGGGGTGCCTGTGACAGATTAGGGTTTCGCGATTTAGGGTTTTTTCTTGGGATAGAGAAAACTGCGAAATTGATCTAGAAAGGATGTCGACTGGCCAACCACGGATCGAGGTTGAAAAGTTTGATGGAAAGGGGTTCGAGTTATGGAAATTGAAGGTGGAGGCTTTGCTCGTTGACAGGGACGTGTGGTACGTGATAGAAGATGACAAGCCATCGGTACCAACAAAACCTGACGGAAAATCAGAGGCAGGCGAGTCGAAGGAGTTGAAGGCATGGATCCGAGATGATCGAAAGGCGCGAAGCGTGATCTGGTTGTGCCTAGCAGATAGCGTTCTTGTGAACGTAACTTCTGAGAAGACCGCAAAGGATCTCTGGACAAAGCTGGGAAGCCTCTATCAAAGCAAGTCACTCATCAACAAATTGTTCCTGCGAAGGAAGCTGTATAATTTGCGAATGAGCGAAGGTGATTCTTTCTCTGCTCATTTAAATTCATTTAACACTGTTTGTGCGCAACTTTCGTCTATAGATATAAATC
>PYAF01001192.1:250985-264646 GCA_007407185.1 Glycine tomentella
TGTTAAATTAAATTTAGATATGAACTTCTACTTAATTTCTACTTGGATTAATGACGTTTTGAGTTGACAATTTGGAAGATGGAAAAAGAATTAAGATTTGAGAATGGAACTTTAAGTTTAAAAATGAATAGTCTCACTTTAATTCTAAGTAATTTATAAGTCTTTAATTTGATGTTTAGAGGATTAGAATTATGTTGATGATTTATTTTGATTATAGATGGTCCCTAATGAAGTTTATATTTTATTTCTTAAGGCTTAGTGAATTATTTTGGTTATGTACAATTTTGTACGATGGTATTTTTGATGATATGATGATGAACTATTTGATGATATGATTATGTGATGACATAGTGATGACCATGTGATGATATTATGATGAACCCGTGATGATATACTATGTGGTAATATTGTGATGACATGATGATAAATCTGTGATGACATTATGATGAATCTGTGATGACATTATGTGATGATATTATGATGAATCTGTGATGACATCATGATGACCATGTGATGATTTCGTGATGACACTGTGATGATTTGAGAAGTGAACCACGTGATGATATGAGGTTGAGATGGAAATGATGAGAAAAGAATAATTAAAAAGATGAATCATTCATGCATTTCCATGTGCATCTACCCTGTGGGGTAGAACCCGTGATGATGTGATGATCCTCGTAAAGAGGTGTTTTTGTCAGATAGCTAGACTGAGTTCCGTACGTGTTTTTAACTTGGGGGTAGTTGAGACAGTGGGGAACCACGATACCATGATGATCACATGGATTTGAGTGAGACTCCTGTGCAACACTGGGCTACCCTGACGGGACGGATAGGTCGCGAGGTGTTAAGCTATCTGACGGTGGCCACAAGTGTGATGTTGAGAAGCTGAGATCTCAGTCATGCATCATATAATAAGATGAGCATGCATTTTCTTGCATATCATGACACGTGTTTGTGTGAAGACAAGATGATTTAATCGTGGGTTTAAGATTATTAAACCTTAAGGAAGACGTTTTATTTAAAATCTCTGTGTTATTATTATATTTATGATTCCGTAGTGTTGATATCTAAATTTTGTTTATCATGACTAACCCTATTTGTGTCGTGTGGTTGACACCTGTGACGACCCCAAATTATTTGGGCGAGCAGAATAGCAGTGACATGGATGCTCTATGTGAAGATATGATGAAGTGTGTGATGCTGATTTGATGAAGTGTGTGTGTGATGATTATCTGCTTCTAGTGAACATGTACTCTGTTTTATGCGTTGGACTATTTATGTATGGGCATGAAAAGTCTGGATGTATGGTATGTATGTGTAGACGTTATGAACGACATACGTCATATAACGTGTATCTTTCATATCATTTATAAACTCATTTGAACGTTGTGGAACTTTCAGTTGAAGTCTTATTTCTAAACTCGTTTTTAATTAACAAAGACTCTTTTAGAACTTTTCGTTCTTCTATTTTCTGAAAAAATTCCGCTGCAAATAAAATAAATACGTAATAGAAGAGGTGGTTACACGAAGTTCGCACCACCTCGAGCCACCACGACAAAGTTGGAGGTGGCTCCAAGGTTCTCGCTAGTGAGATGAAATAAGAAGAAACAAACCAAAAATGAAGTAAGGAAATGAGAAGAGGGAAGGGAAGATAGGAAATAGAGAGAATGGAGGTTACCTGAGAGACCCCTCCTCCTCCTCTAGTCCCGTTGCAAAATGGCGGTGTTTGATTGGTCTATTTTTCCTTCCCGGAATTAGTGCCCCCCCTCCCTTTAATGCACAAATTTCCCTCTTTTATGTGTGTTGTGGCTGTTTGACCTAATGGGCTCTCAATGAACCCATTAAGTCCTTTGGGTCCCTTTTTTCTTCTTCTTCAATTCTCTTTTTTTTTTCTTCGTTTTTTTTCCTTTTTTTTGTACCAAGACAGAATTAGGATATGACAATTACCTACTTGGATCAAACTTTCCTCTAACGCTCCATTTCCATTTTTTAAGCCGTATTCCTGTTCTTGTGTATGTGTTGTATTAATTCCTTGGTTTTTCAAAATGGTTTTTGAGCTTGTGTTAAAATTCTATTAGTAATGAAACGGCTTATATGCTTTCCAGTTGATCCCAAAATCTGTGAATCTATTTCATAGAAGGTGATATCAAAGTAGCATCACTTATTGTTGGTTTAATTAACCTTTTTTGAACTCTGAAACATAACATTCATTGTTAGATGTATATAGCAGCATAAGTGCTCACAAGCACACTAACCTTGGAAACAAATGTAGTCTTCCAATGAAGCCCATGATCTATTTTGACATATTCAACACAATTAAGTTAATCATTTAATTGATTTCAAACAGTTGTTATCAAAAGTTTGGAGAAATAATTGTTATAACAGATCACTTATAGCCGAGTTAGGAATGTGAAAGGTAGAGACAGTAAGAGGGGCACTCTGATTGGCATTCTAGTAACATTGATATTCATTCCTTTTCTATTGATGCATTGGTAATCTGATCATGTCAAATATATAAAAAAAAATCATCAAATCAATTAAACTATAACTTAAGTATTTTTATTTATATGTTCTTTTTGAAATAAAAAAAATCTTCATATAACTCAAATTGGATAATTCTCAAATAACTAAAACGAAAACAAGCCTTTGATAGCTATTTCATTTATTGAGTGGTCTTTACTCTCCTTTCTTGCTCGTATTTCTTTATAATTTATTTTTTAGAACTTTTTATAATACAAATTATTAGATAGTATGAAAATGGTATTTACTTGTTCCATACATGATCTTTTAGCTTTTGCTTTAATCATTGGGTTTAGACATGACTTCAGAAATCTTAAATCTTTTAAAAAAAATATAAGCAGTATACAATTTTTTCTTTCTAGAAATTAAGAATCATACAAATTGAAAGCCAATTCCTACATTTACACTTTTGAGCAAAATAATTTTACTAATTCCAACCATTTAATCTAAATATCTTAACTAATATTTTTCATTTTGGTAACTAATTACCCAAGCATGTTAGGACTAAATTAAGTAGAGTTAATGAAAAGGACAAAAAGGAATACTAAAAGATGGTTTAATTACTAAGCGGGTCTCTAAACTTTTACTAAATTTTTAGTTAGGTCCTGAACTTTCTTTTTGTTTCAAATGGCCAGGCCGTTGAACAATTATTTATTTATTTTACTTAGGTATTAATGACTAGGTCCTACAAGAACATAATTAAAAATGAATACAAATTTAAACTAATTAGTATATTATATTAAATTTAAATTTAACAGATGTCTGGTAATGAAGAGTGACTTGTCGGAGCATAGTTTTAACTAGAAAGTGGAAGTGGAAGAAGCTCCTTAGAAATTGTGAAGAAGCTTCAGAAAGGAAGAGACGTTCCCCTTTTGCTACTTTTTCCGAATTGACTTGGTTTGATTTGAGGGTTGACTTATATTTCATTTCGACAAGTTTTCTTCCACGTTTTGGCGATTGCATGTGTGGCTTCTAACACCATCATCCTACGCAGCTCTTCTCATAGCATGTTGGAAACAATTAGTTAAGGCGGAACAAAAACTCTCTCTCCACGCGATGACGACATTTGATGTATATGATGAATTTTCATTTTTTTTCCCTATTTCTGCACTTAGTCATATTTTTAAAATTTTGAGGTCATACTATGTACACATTCTAGAAAGAATAGCTCCAAGTCAGAATAAGCTCTCATCAAAAGACTCTTCATTATTCGGGATGTTTTGGTTGATAGAGAAGGTGGCTCCAACCAAGCCGGTTTGTTACTGGCCTCTTGGATGCAATCAGGTACCTTGGATGTAGCTAAAACTTATGATTATTTCAGGGTTACTAGGCCTAGGCAGTATTGGTCAACAGTGGTGTGGAACTCTAGCATCCCTCCAAGGGAAGCATTTTGCCTTTGGCTTGCTGCTAATAGAAGGTGTCTCACCTTGGACCAGGCCCCCTATCTCGATAAAGGGACTATTTGCAGATTTTGTGATTCTGAAGCTGAGACTAATGAACATCTGTTTTTCAAATGCCGGCCTATCCTTAAGGCTTGGACCGACATCAGGGATTGGGTTGGGTTTCCTAAGAGAAATATTTCCCTTCATGGTACGTTGAATTCGTTGGTGCATGGGCGGGCTACTTCAGGTAAGCGTGGTAAAATCAGATGTATAGCGTTAGCCGCTATGGTGTACTGCACGTGGTCTCATAGGAATTGCATGTTATTCGAAAATCATAGATTTGTTCTCTTGGATTTTATTGATAGGGTTAAATTTAGAATCCTTCGATATGCTCATATCACGCACATGTATTAGCTAATGTGTTATTAGCAAATGTGTTGTTTTTGGTTTGCCGGTCATGTTGAACCGGTGTTTCCATACTTGCTTTTTTGGCAAGTGTATTATTTTTTGATTTGATTATTTCAGGATCTGTCTTGAGTATCCTGTAAGTATATTTGGAATATATATATATATATATATTTACAAATTTTCCAAAAAAAAAGAATAGACAAAGGTTTACATTTGGGGTTGGCTAATGATGTTCAAGTTGTCATAATTTTTGGCATGAGTGTGAAATTGGAAAAACAACTATGGATCGCGCTTTATATGAAAGAATCTGTCTTCAATGAAATTTTTTATGTTTTATTGATATTATAAGCTAGTTTCATCAAATGAAGAGTAATTATAGTTGAACACACAAATTACAAACATCCCATCAACATTTAAAATTAAATCAATAACTTATTTCTCCCCTCTCTCTATCTCTCTCCAGATATAGATATTTAAAGGGGTATCCAAGCATCATTTACCCTTTTGTCAAAAGTATAAATTTAATGGGAAGTATTATAGAATTTATAATGTGATAGGAATAAAATAGAAAAATAAAATATGTTGATGGAGTGTTTGAAATAGGGAGTGTTCAAATATCATCTCTCTTATATAAAAAGTTTAATTATATTTTTAGCCCTTTAATTTAACTTTAAATTCAATTTGATTCTTTTATTATTTTAAGGTTCAATTGGTGGTACGTTTCTTTTAAATGATCTATTTCGATTATTTATTTTTAAAAGCTTCAACCGTGTCCTTACTTTTTTAAAATGTGTTCAATTTGATCATTTTAAAAACAATTTCAATCTTATTTTTTTTCAAACAAATTGAAAAAAATTGGATCGAATTGAATTCATTTAAAAAAATAAAGAACTTAATTGAACTTTATTTATGTTTACAACAGCTTATATATCATGTTCAATAAACTGAATTAGATTTTTTCAGTACCTAATTGAATCTTAAAATAATAAGAAGACAAAAACAAACTTAAAGAATAAATTAGAATATCATAAAAGTAATTTAAAAAAAAATGCTTAAACGACAAATAGAGAAGAATTCTACATGATTATATTACCTTCGTGGAAAGGAGAGTAGAAAAGTAGGTTGGAATGTTGCCACGAGGGCAAAAAAAAATGCCTAAACTGAAAGCAGGGGATGTTATATATGACTATGTTAGCTTGGGAGAAAGGAAAGTTGGAAAATAAGGTGTAGTGCGATCATATTAGCTTCAAATAAGTAGAAAATGTGTTTACCTTTCTCGCAAGAATTTAGTCAGCTGTTAATAATCTTGTTCATTAATTAATTTAATATATATTGGAGACAGAGCATAAATTAGTTTCAGGTACAAGTACAATATTTGTAAACCAAAATAATGTACATGCCTAAACATTTTACAAAATAATGGTATACAGTACAGTAATCCGCATCACTATGACATGAAACTCCATTGACAAAATTATGGGACCGTGAATGATAAGGACACATGGCCCTGGAAATCAATATAGACTATGCTTATTCATGTGTTTTACTAATATCAACTTAATTTGTTCATTTTATGTATAGGTATATTTTCTTCTATAGTTGTAGCATCCGAGTCAACTCCATCACACATATGGTACAAGTTTTTGGGCAATCAAGGATGAGCTTCGCCTTGTGACTTCACAGCAACTGTTAAAATCAACTATATATGAAGCTTTCAAGAGAAAACGCCAAAAGCTCAATAAGTTGCTTTTATATAATATTACGTTACCTTGTAGAAAGGAGAGAGAAAAAATTAAAGTGCAAAGAACCACAAGACTTGAATCGATTTATATTTCTTCTCTACCAGAGAAACTTGTCCTTGCTTTCAACCTTCACAGCGGTTCTACTACTCATCATTCTCAACAAGTTTTGCTTTCACTAATGGCTTTCTAATGCCATCATTCAATGCAGCTCTTCTTCATCTCATGCATTAAGGATATATGAGCTCCGTAGAAAATGACATTTTGCCTTCAAAGATGATGCAGATCTTCAGAAGGGGGAATCCATAGCACCCGAGCTTTTACAAGCCATTGAAGGAACTCGTATTTTCGTTGTGGTCTTCTCAAAAAACTATGCCTCCTTAACATGGTGCTTGTGGTCTACCTTGAGGCTGGCCGACATATGAACAGAAGTTAAAAAAATGATTCCTGATCAAACAATCAATGAAAATCAGAACATAAAATCTATGAAAATGATTTCAGACCATATCTTGCTTTTCTGTTTTCAAGTTTTATATGCTTCAAAAAATAGAATCTGTTTCAGATTTTGATCCAAACAGCCATTGCCCTGTCCTCTGTCATTTGATGGCCTGACTAGTCTCAAGGATTTTGATTCATGAGAAAACAATACGTCAAAAACTGACATTATCCAACATTATTTGTTTCAATGTTTTGGAAACTAGATTGAAGATTGAACAGGCAATGGTTTTGAAATATGTTTTCATACGTGGTATCACAATAATTTTGTTTTCTTCTTTTTTCATGTCTTATGTACATAACACAAATTGAATGCTTCCAAGATTTGTATTCTTTAAGAAAAAGAACCGAAATAAAAAAGGACGTGACATCGACCAATGCTCTCCCTGCTGCAATGTTTTGAAAACCAGATCAAAGAATAAAACAAGAAGACCTCTGGATCATGGTTTGATTGGACCAATACAGTTAAATTTATGATTAAACTGTAATTAAACTTTGGTCGAATTGGATATGTAGCTTGTTCATGGTCCAACCAGTACATTGCATAGTTTTCCTTATTACTCTATATATATTGCTGGAGAGGCTGGTCTCTACCCTTTACAAAATGTAACTCTACATAACCCTCATTCATTAGGAAGTTGTTTATATCTTACACAACACAGAAGAACAGAATCAGACAGAGGAGAAATTGGATAATGACAGGCATGGGCATGAGCTATTCAAATATCCTGGCTTTTCATGGGTAATTTGGACGTGTCCTCATACAACAATTTATACAATAACACTTTTTTTTTAAAAATATATTCAACAATCTAAGATAGGATTATATCTGTGGGATAACCTCTTAATGTTTTAATAAATTTTTTCATTGGAGAAAATAAAAAATATATATTCTACAACTTTTAATAATGTTTACAAGAATATGCAAGTTATTCTATTCACCGGAAGTAACAGGGAAACCAAAAAATAAAGTGTGTTCATATTAGCTTTTATTAAAAAGGAAAAGTGCACCCAACTAGACCGCACAGGAATCAAAGCGCAATTATTGGAAAGCTAAGTGGAGAATCTTCAAACAAAAACGCCAAAATCTCACACTTAGTGGCTTTTATATAATTTATATTATCTTCAGTAGAAAGGAAAGTGGAAAAATTAAGTGCGAGCATATTAACTTTATATTTTATCAATAAAAAAAATAGATTTGTCTTTCTGCTTTTGCAACTGCACTCACCACAACTAAGGCCCACAAGGCTTGTAGAATGAAAATTCTAAGACGCAATTATCAGCTTTATAATATTTCTTCATCTTCACTGTCTACCCTTTCTTTGTATCCTTAAACCATTGATCTTGTTTTGCACCTTCACTGCTTTTGCAATGGCTTCTAACACCATCATCCAATACAGCTCTTCTTCTTCATCTCATGCCATCAGGACTACATATGACGTGTTTGTCAGCTTCCGTGGTGAAGACACGCGCAACAACTTCACTGCTTTTCTCTTTCAAGCTCTCCGTAGAAATGGCATTGATGCCTTCAAAGATGATGCAGATCTCAAGAAGGCGAATCCATAGCACCCGAGCTGCTACAGGCCATTGAAGGGTCTCGCCTTTTCGTCGTGGTCTTCTCAAAGAACTATGCTTCCTCAACTTGGTGTTTGCGTGAACTTGCACACATCTGCAACTGCACTGATCAAGCATCCCCGAGTCGTGTTCTTCCAATTTTCTATGATGTTGATCCGTCAGAGGTGCGGAAACAGAGTGGGTATTATGAGATAGCCTTTGCAGAACACGAAGAAAGATTCAGAGAAGATAAAGAGAAGATGGAAGAAGTGCTTAGATGGAGGGCAGCTCTGACTCGTGTGACCAATCTCTCTGGCTGGGATTTCCGAAATAAGTAACTTATTTATATGCAGTCACTTATTTATATCCGTGTGCATACATTTCATCATTTCTTAGTGACGTTGTTTTATCAAACTTACTGTCGCTTTCTATAGTAGAGATTCAGAGATGTTGAGGAGGTAACATGCAAATTGACTATAAATTTATACAAATTTAATGCGAATGGTGTTTAAAAACTGAAATTATCTTGTCCTGTACATATATACCTTCTGTTGTGGTTCTGATCATTTGTCATTCTTCATTTTCTTTAAACTTTCAGTTCAACCTGCACTGATTAAAGAAATTGTTCAAAACAAAATATATCATAGGTCCCAAATTTCAAAATCTTCCAAATGGTAATCTAGTTGGGATGGAATCCAGTGTTGAAGAATTAGAAAACTGTTTAAGATTGGAGTCAAAATATATAATTTGTCCTATACATGTAAATTTTGTTTTGGTTCTCTTGTGTGATGATTTGGCATTCTTCATCTGCTTTAAATTTTCAGGTCACAAAATGTAGAGATTGAAGAAATTGTACAAAAGATAATAAATATAATGGGTCCAAAATTTTCAAGTCTTCCAAATGGTTATCTAGTTGGGGTGGAATCTCGTCTCAAAGAATTAGACAAGCTTTTATGTTTGGGCTCGGTTAATGAGGTTCAAGTTGTTGGAATTAGTGGGATGGGTGGAATAGGAAAGTCAACTCTTGGCCATGCTTTGTACGAAAGAATCTTTCATCAATATGACTTTTGTTGTTTCATTGAAGACGTAAGCAAAATTTACCGAGACAGTAGTACGTTAGGTGTACAAAAACACTTACTTGCTCAATGTCTAAATGAGAAAAATCAAGAGATTTGCAATGCTTCCGAAGGAACTTGTTTGGTATGGACAAGGTTACGCAATGCAAAGGCCTTAATAGTTTTTGATAATGTTGATCAAGTTGAACAACTAAATGTGTTTACAGGTAGTCTAGTTGGTCAGGATATGGGGTAAGATAAAATATGGGATAAGTAGCTGTAAACTAGAGGGACTAGAAGAGCAATGGGGAATAAGTAAGAAGTAGGCACAAAAACAAACCCAAAAATCTCTAATCAGCCTCTAATACCATTCTTTTTCCTTTGCTTCAAACACAGCAGCTTTTCTTCAATATTATTTTTTTTTTCATTTCCATATTTTTTTCTTTTTCTTCTTCTTTTATATATATATATATATATATATATATATATATGGTACTGATATATGCAGAGAAACATGAAGAATAAGCTGAACATCAGAGTAAACCAACAGGCCAGAGACATCATTCAAAACAATATATACATGCACCCTCCTTACTTATTCCCAAAACAATTCCAAAGCTCCAAAATTCCATAAGGTTAAGGTAATAATTGTGTTTCACTTAAGGCTTGTAATGAACTTCAAACAAAAGAAAGGAAATTAGGCTCAATAGGGTTGTCAAAGGGATTAAATTCAGGGTAAGCTTATTTGGTCAGAGGCTTATCAAAACAAAAGTGCCTTAATCATATCCAAACATGCATGAGAACCAAGAAATATCAAACAGAGTCAAGACAAGGCCACTGTGCAAGCAATCAAGAGGTATAGCACACATGAAAGAACAGATAATGGCTCAAATCCTCACACAGGGTATATCTGTCACAGTTAAATCAACCTTTCAAACTTCATAATCATCTTTCCAAGTAGAGAAAAACATGGATTCCAAACCATACAGTATGAAGCAACTCTTATCTAAGCATGAAGTATGTGTCAACATTTATTCAAAACCCAGAAATCAAAAAGAAACATGCAAAACTATACAAAAAACAAAACAAAAAGAAACAGTCTCCCCCCCCCACACTTAAAATTACACATTGTCCCCAATGTGGCACAACAAAAGTTCAGATGGACAAGTGTGATAAAAATAAAGAAGGAGAAAGATAAAGAAAACTCCCTAAGGTGTAGCGGAAAATGAAGGGAGTCAGGGTCAAGCAGAGATATCTCCTCCAGAACTGCATCCAGCAAGAAGGATTGCTGAGGAATGGTTTGAGACGGTGTCCATTGATCTTGAAGCTCTTGCCTGTGGACTCACTTTGGATTTCAACTGTACCATAAGGATAAACATTAGTAACAACAAAAGGTCCAATCCACTTTGACCGTAACTTACCACCCATGAGTCCGAGCCAAGAATTGTACAAGAGAACTTTCTGACCAACCTCGAAGTCTTTCCTAGCTATCAGGCTATCATGGAACTTCTTGGTCTTCTCTTTGTAGAATTTTGAGTTCTCATAAGCTTCAAGGCGGATCTCATCTAGTTCACTTAGTTGCAACTTCCTTTCCTCACCAGCTTGATCCATGGAAAAGTTGCAGGTCTTCACAGCCCAATAGGCTCGATGCTCAATCTTAACAGGCAGATGACATGCCTTACCAAAGACAACTCGATAAGGAGACATTCCTATGGGCGCTTTGTAGGCAGTCCTATGAGCCCAAAGAGCATCGTCCAATCTTATACTCCAATCCTTTCTGTTGGGCTGGACAACTTTCTCTAAGATCCTCTTGATTTCTCTGTTTGAAATTTCAGCTTGCTCATTTGTTTGGGGATGATATGGTGTAGAGATTCGATGCACAACCCCATATTTCTTGAGCAAAGCCTGCATGGATCTGTTGCAAAAATGGATTCCTTGATCACTAATGATGGCTCTGGGTATTCCAAACCTGCAAAATATGTTAGATCGAACAAAATCTACCACAACCCGAGCGTCATTAGTCCTAGTAGCTCTGGCTTCTACCCATTTTGAAACATAATCAACAGCTAACAGAATATAAGAAAAACCAAAAGAAGCAGGAAAGGAGCCCATTAAATCAATACCCCAGACATCAAACACCTCACAGAATAGCATGGGTTGCTGAGGCATCTGTTGTCTCCATGTAAGGGATCCTCCTGCTCTCTGACACTGCTCACAAGTGCTACAAGTCTTTGCCGCATCTCTGAAGATGGTGGGCCAGTATAAACCACAATCAAGAACCTTGCGAGCTGTCCTCTGTATACCGAGATGGCCACCTCGTGCGGAGGAATGACAACACTGCAAGACCGAATTAATCTCATGATCTGGTATACATCTTCTAATCACCTGGTCACTGCACAACTTCCACAAATAGGGGTCATCCCAAATATAATGCTTAGCATCACTCTTTAATTTATCATTTTGAGCTTGTGATGCCAAGGGAGGAAAAACAGAAGCAACTAAATAATTCACAATATTAGCAAACCAAAGGGTGGGATTTGAAACAGAAACAGAAGAAACTGTCAAAAGATTTTCATCAGGAAAATTATCCTAGATGGGCAACACTTCATCATTATTCTCAGCTCCTTCAATTCTGCTGAGATGGTCTGCTACCAAATTCTGAGCTCCACTCCGGTCACGGATATCCGAATCAAATTCTTGGAGCAAGAGCATCCATCTGATCAGTCTAGGTTTTGAGTCAGTCTTTTTCAACAGGTACTTTAGAGCTGCATGGTCAGTATAAACAATAACAGGAGAACCAAGCAAATATGATCTAAATTTATCAAGAGCAAACACAATGGCAAGAAGCTCTTTCTCGGTGGTAGTGTAATTTGCTTGGGCAGCATCCAAAGTTCTGGAAGCATAATAGATCACTCTAGGCAGCTTATCAACTTTCTGTGCCAGGACAGCCGCCAATGCATAGTTGGATGCATCACACATTAATTCAAACGGGACTGTCCAGTCAGGTGCCTAGAGGATAGGAGTAGTGGTCAATGCTTCCTTAAGGTGATCGAACGCCTTCTTACAGCTATCATCAAAATTGAAATCCACATCTTTTTGCAGCAGATTGGATAGCGGAAGGGCCTTCTTGCTGAAATCTCTGATAAAGCGCCTGTAGAAACCTACATGGCCAAGGAAAGAACGAACCTCTCGCTCGCAAGAGGGGTAAGGCAGATGTGAAATAACAGATACTTTTACAGGATCTACCTCTATGCCTTTACTAGAAATGACATGGCCTAAAACTATTCCCTGTTCTACCATGAAATGACATTTCTCAAAATTCAAAACAAGGTTAGTTTCAATGCATCTATTCAGCACTTTATCCAGACTGTCTAAACATATATCAAAAGAAGATCCATATACAGTAAAATCATCCATAAACACCTCTATGCAATTTTCAAGAAAATCAGAGAATATGCTAAGCATGCACCTCTGGAAGGTACCAGGGGCATTACATAGGCCAAAAGGCATCCTCCTATAAGCAAAAGTGCCAAAGGGGCAGTGAATGTGGTCTTCTCCTGATCCTCAGGAGCAATATGGATTTGAAAATAACCAGAAAAACCATCAAGGAAACAATAGGGAGATTTACCTGCCAGACGCTCAAGCATCTGCTCAATGAATGGCAGCGGAAAATGATCTTTACGTGTTGCTTGGTTCAGCCTTCGGTAATCGATGCAGACTCTCCAACTGTTTTGCACTCTGGTAGGGATAAGCTCATCTTTGTCATTCTTTACAACAGTGAGACCTGTCTTCTTTGGGACTACCTGGACTGGACTCACCCACTGACTATCAGAGATAGGATAAATGATCGCAGCCCGAAGAAGCTTGGTCACCTCCTTCTTCACTACATCCAGAATCACATGGTTAAGTCTCCTCTGTGGCTGTCTCACAGGTTTAGCTCTGTAACACCCCGTGTATACCCGGCGTATTATCATTATAATATTATCAGATTAGCGCTTTAAACAAGTTTAATTAAAATCTTTTTAAAATGTAGCGGAAGCATAAAACCGAAAACCATATTTCTTGAACACATTATGTATGGAAAGTCAACCCACAACAAACATCAACAAGACCATGCTTAACCAGATCATACAAACTAACCATAGGCAGAAACCATAAATATCTCGCAGATATTTAAACATAGGAGGGACATCATCAAATTACATAACAAACACATGTACAACACATGTCTTTCCTCTACAGGGGTACAAAACATAACATAAACTGAGCCGGGCTCCAAACTACCCGCTGCTGCCCGAGGCCTAGCAGATATCGTCTCTACTGGGGCCTCCCGCCCTGAGACCGCTCCTCTCTGCCAGAAGCGTCACCTGAAAATAATAAGCCCCACACGGGGTGAGATAAACATCTCAGTAAGCTCAGGGTCCTTGGAGGCATCTCCTCCACCCTGGCTCACTCAGCATGACACACGACATCAGGGAAATCACATTCATCAGGGCCGCATCGACCTC
>PYAF01001192.1:264746-278630 GCA_007407185.1 Glycine tomentella
CAAGCACAGATACAAGCATATATATAATTATGAGTATGCAACAACCACACAATGCATGAGTCATGAATGTAACCACTACTCCCACGGAGTATGGTGGAGCACAAGCATGTGGGAAACATCCCCAAGGGTCCAGAACTTACCTGGCAAAGCCGAGCTCTGCAGTTCTCCCCGTGCTCTGTGACCAATACTATTGACACTCACGGTGTCACGCCCTATACAAGGCACATACAACATGTATCAACACACAAGCCACACAAAGCATACGGTAATACGGTTCACAACCGCTAAACAATTGAAAGGACTCACATATAAAAGCTAATCCTACATCCTCTCAATATTCTAAACACTTCTCCCAACTGGACCCAGAGCTAATTCGAGCTCTATCATAGATGGGTCACTATTCATCAACTGCCAACTTCACAAATCAATCGATAAAACTTAACTTTCTTACCTCAAGACAGTCGTGGAAGACTAGAGAATCACTTCTCCGAGCTTCAACGTCCGTGAATCACTTCCTTTTCCTTCAAAATCCAAGATTTTATGAAAATCACTGTAGCATAGTAGGAGGAACCACAGTTTCTGCAAAATTTTCCGCAGCTTCCGCATATTTATAGACTGCTACAGTAACTGCTACAGTAACAGTAACCCGGTCCGTGACGCTACAATAACCCGGTCCGTGAAGCTACAGTACGCTACAGTAACCCGGTCCGTGAAGCTACAGTATGCTACAGTACCCGATCCGTGAAGCTACAGTATGCTACAGTACCCGATCCGTGAAGCTACAGTACGCTACAGTACCCCGATCCGTGAAGTTACAATATGCTACAGTACCCGATCCGTGAAGCTACAGTTACAGTAATTACTAATTACACCCCGCAATTACTAGCTTCACCTGCTACAGTAACTGCTACAGTAACAGTAATTACTAATTGCACCCCGCAATTACTAACTTCATCTGCTACAGTAACTGCTACAGTAACAGTAATTACTAATTGCACCCCACAATTAATAACTTCACCTGTTACAGTACTGCTACAGTAACAGTAATTACTAATTGCACCTCGCAATTACTAACTTCACTCATGCCTCTCAACAAAGACCAAACCGTCCTTTCGTAAATCCATTTATTTTACACAAATATCACCCAAAATATCTTACTTAAAATTTTGTGATATTACAAGCTCCATCCTCCAATGATATTCTGTGCATACAAGTGAATGGGCTAATACCAGATATATCTGTCAGGGACCATCCGATGGCTTTCTTATGCTTTTTCAGAACGTGTAACAGCCTGTCCTCTTGATCAGCATCAAGGGACGTGAAAATGATCACTGGCAATCTCTCATCACTCTCCAAGTAGGCATACTTGAGATTTTTCGGTAAAGGTTTTAATTCTGGACTGGGGGTAGGCTGATCAGAAGAAGGAACCAAAGATGGAAGAATGGGTTTCACAGCTTGTACCTCAACATGGTTAGTGCATTCTGACTCTAACAAGTTATTATACAGATGTATATCACCCAATACATCAGAATCAATTTCAGAACAGACATCAAAATAGGACACATGTTCAGATTGAAAATCAAAGCTAGAATCATTATCAGATTCATATTCAGATTCCATGCATGCAAGAGAAGTGTAAAGATCAGATAGAAAACATTGTTTTGTAGCATGGGAAGAATACAAATCAGAAACATACTCATCAACAACATCATCAATAATTTCAGCACGGAAAACAGAATGATTTTCAGATGGATGTTTCATGACATCAAGAATGTTAAAATGGGCAACAATATCACCAAATTCCATAGACAATGTACCAGCATACACATCAATCTTAGTTCGGGCTGTTTTCATAAATGGCCTGCCTAAAATGAGGGGAACAAAACCATGGGAGAATCCCTCCTCCATATCAAGCACATAGAAATCAGCAGGAAAAATTAATTCACCAACCCTAACTAAGACATCCTCAACAAAACCTGTAGGGTAGGCAACACTTCTATTTGCCAACTGTATGACCACACCCGTAGGTTGCAAAGGTCCAAGAGACATAGATTTAAAATTTGACAGAGGCATAACATTTATAGAAGCACCTAAATCAAGCATGGCTTTATCAAATTTATTATTACCAATAACAAGGAATGCAGAAAGTACCTGGATCCTCACATTTTTCAGGCATGTTTGGAACAGTATTACCTATCATAGAAGACACATTTCTACCCATGCTGACTCTCTCAATTCCTATCATCTTCCTCTTCCTCTTGTTAGTGCACAGCTCCTTCAAGAATTTTGCATACTTTTGGATATGCTTGATGGCATCAAGCAGAGGTATGTTAACCTCAACCTTCTTGAAGATCTCTAATATTTCTTTATCCATCTCTTCCATCTTTTTGTTTGAAATTGATTTATGAGGAAAGGGAAGAGGGATGGAATGTTGTTGCTGCACATCAGAACTGGTGCTAGAAGAAGGTTCAGCTGCATGAATTTTTCAGGTACCAGCTGGTTCGTCATTTTGCTCTTGTATTGGTACAGGTGCAGGGGTAGGAACTGGTATAGATGGAGGTGGAAACACTGCAGTAGGTATGTCAATCTGTTTTCCCGGCCTCAATGTGATGGCACTCACATTTTTCGGATTCTGCACAGCCTGTGAAGGAAGTCTATTTGAATTTTGTGACTGTGCCTGATTAAGTTGAGTGGCTATCTGCCCCATCTGATTAGTCAGACTCTGGATGGAAGCTCTGGTCTCTTGCTGGAATTGCAAATTTTGAAGGGTAATCTGTCTCACAAGCTCCTCCAGTGAAGGTTCAGAAGTAGAAGGTTGAGGGGCTGGTGGTACAGGTACATCCTGTTGTTGCCTTTGGTACTGCTGCTGGACTGGTAGAGGCACATAAGGTCTGGTTGGAGCAGCAGAACTTTGAAATGGTGGCAATGGAGGCTGCTGCTGATGTTGTTGCTGCTGTGGGGTGTTTGACCATCTGAGATTTGGATGATTTCTCCACCCTGGATTATATCTGTTACTGGACAGATCATAATTCGGCTGCTGTTGTTGAGGCCTATTGTTGTAGATGTTTGCACCATAAGCTTGAGGAGCATCAGGCCAACATGTTACTGTAGAGAGGGACATGCATCAGTATAATGATCATTTGAAGTGCAGACACCACAAACTCTGGCAACAGAGGCAGATTTCTGGTTAACAGCAAGTTGAGTGACTAAATTAACCAAAGTATCTAATTTGCCCTCTAATTTTGTTGCTGCAGCTGAAGAAGAATTAGCAGCTACATCATGAACTCCACGAATGACAATGGCATCATTCCTTGCACTGAACTGCTGGGAGTTAGAAGCCATCTTTTCTATCAAGTGTCTAGCTTCTACAGGAGTCATATCACCAAGTGGTCCACCACTAGTAGCATCAATCATACTCCTCTACATGCTGTTAAGGCCTTCATAAAAATACTGGAGAAGGAGCTGCTCACTAATCTGATGGTGTGGACAGCTTGCACACAACTTTTTAAATCTCTCCCAGTACTCATACAAGCTTTCTCCACCAAGCTGCCTGATTCCAGAAATATCCTTCCTGATGGCAGTGGTCCTAGATGCAGGAAAAAATTTCTCCAGAAACATTTTCTTAAGGTCATCCCAACCAGTGATGGACCTGGGAGCAAGGTAGTACAGCCAGTCCTTTGCCACTCTCTCCAATGAATGTGGGAATGCCTTCAAGAAAATATGGTCTTCAGGGACATCTGGAGGTTTCATTGTGGAACAGACTATATGGAATTCCTTCAGATGCTTGTGTGGACACTCTCCTGCATGACCATGAAACTTAGGCAGCAAATGAATTAGTCCAGTTTTGAGAACATATGGAACATCCTCATCAGGATACTGAATGCACAAGCTCTCATAAGTAAAATCAGGTGCAGCCAGCTCCCTAAGAGTCCTCTCACGAGGTGGAGGTTGAGCCATATTATTCTCAGTATTAGTATAATGAGCAGAATCAGAATCAGAAATGGTATGCACAGAATGCTCAGAAGGAGAATACTCAGAATTCAAACTAACAGTATCTAATGAAAATTACCTAACTAATCTATGGTAGGTCCTATCTATTTCAGGATCAAAGGGTTGCAAGTCTCCTGGATTACCTCTAGTCATGCACTATATGCAACATAACAAGCATTTGGCAGACAAGCACTAAGAGAGGTAAAACTAGAGCTATACTCAAACGAAGTCCAAATGAAGTGAATTTTTGTGAGCAACACCCTAAAATCATGAAAAGATAGCACACCAAAATTCAAAACCTAATTCAAAGGATAACTAAATAAAACAGATTAAGAAAATTTCGAAAAATAGGGAAATAAAACTTGAAAAATAAAAATAAAATAGAAAACAACCTTTTTTTGAAAATCCAACGGTCGCTAGATGGCAAGGCAGCTTGGGTTGGGTAGATCTTTTTTTTCTACCCCAAAAGCATATATAATACGTCAGATTCTGACGGTCGGATC
This sequence comes from Glycine tomentella, assembly GCA_007407185.1. Lineage (NCBI taxonomy): Eukaryota > Viridiplantae > Streptophyta > Magnoliopsida > Fabales > Fabaceae > Glycine > Glycine tomentella. The sequence continues at coordinate 269,240 of PYAF01001192.1, forward strand.
AAAAGTTATGATAAATTGAAGTTTTCACAAAATTTTGAATCCAAAATTTTTGCCCCTCAAAATCTGGAGTACCTTAAGTGCTTTTGGTATTTTTCCTAACAAATATAAGCTAAAAGAAGTTACCACAGAAAAATTCAAGCAAAAATAACAACCCTAGCTATCAAAACAAAAAATCACACGTAATTTAGAAAAACTGTGCACTGTGCATTACTATTCATGCTTGACGCGCCTCTCTGGCTCCACGGATTGCTTGCTGAATGCACTAAGTGACCTGCAGAATTGATCAACACAGCCAAAATTGCAAGAATGAAAAGGTTCGAAGCACAGATTATAACAAGCACCCTTAAAATAGAATTGGTATAGGAAGCAAGCAAGCACAATTCAAGTTACTGTTCTATTGGTTATCTGAGTGAATTTTTTTTTTTCTTCAGCTTACTCGAATACTACCTTACTTCCTCTACCAATTGCAACAATAAACAATAAGGCAAAATAGAAAACAGAACAACACAATTAAAAACGAAAACACACCCACAAAACGAAAACACACACACACAGAACCCTAATTGGCAGAACTGATGATCCCCGGCAACGGCGTCAAAATTTGATCGAGGTCGTACTCAACCAAATTAATTCAGTTTTAAATGTAGTACTAGGAAGTGACTCCTAGGTCGTCTCTCAAGGATCTCAATTGTTGCGTTAGGGTTTGAAAACACGTTTTTGGGCGTTTTTGTGGCAGAATGCGAAAATCTAAATTAAAACAGAATTAACAATTAATTACAGTAATTAAAAACAAGTCAGACCCTTAGAACAGATTGCGCCTCTAATTTCCTTGGTTCACGAAAGATAATCTGTCCTACTTAATTCTTATCAGTCCAGATTAATCAACTAAGCGAAGATTAACCTAAAACGTCATTACACGAATTAAGCAAACGTGAACCTCGTTAGGGCAGTTCTCAGAATTAAGCAAACTGAGATTACTGAATCAATCAACTCAGAATCATTAAGCATGATCCTAATTCAAAAAATACAGACAGAAACTCAAACAAGGAAGAACCAAGCAGAAAACGAATTAGAAGAACAAGAACCTCCATTAAAGGTCTGCAATCTATCCTAGGGTCCAACCCTAGGTTTAGCCTTCAATAAATTCGAAATTAACAACAGAAACAGAAACACGAATTGAATTGAAACGAAACATTAAACGAAATTAAAAGCATAAACAAATTTGAACAGAAACGAAATAGCAGAAACTGAAAGCAGAAAGCGAAAACGGAAAATAGAAGATGAAGTAGACAGAAAACGAAAATAACACTGAATTGAAACGCAATTGTATACTGGAAAACAGGAAACGAAACAGAAACGGAAACCCTAAGAAGCAGAGAAGCAGAAAATGAAAAATGCTAAACTCTAAAGAAAACTGCACGAAAATTAAATGTTGGTTGGTGTCTCTACATGGGCACAGTTCCCAAATATATAGAATGACTGACCTAAACGAAAATGGGCTTTTCCTAACAGTTTTGGCCCAAAAACGAAAATTAAAATAAAACGGAAATAAAATGCTCTAAAAATAATGCTGACGCGGCATCCCAATCTTCAAGTCCATGAATTAATTCCAAGCCCAATTAATTATTAATCTGCCCTGAAAAATCAAATTGGAATAATTAAACTTAAAATAATCCAAATTAATTAAAATCTGAATTATCGGTCCAATTAAGTCCTAAATGAGAAATAGTGCAAATGTGAACGATTAAACACAATTCAGGGATTAAAATGAGTACAGAAAGATGAGTAAATAGCGATAAATAGTGACTCATCAACAGGAAATAGAGAGACTCTATTACATGAATGCCTTGGTGAAGGGAGCAGAATCATCATAATATCTAGGGATGAACACATATTAAAGACACATGGAGTAAATCATATTTACCAAGTCCAACCCTTGAATCCAGACAGTAGTGTGGGAGCCACGCCAGTAGCGTGGGAGAGCCACGTCAGTAGCGTAGGAGCCACGCCAGTAGCGTGGAAAGTGCTCCAGAAAGCTAATTCCCACCGGGAAGCCATGCCAGTAGCATGGGAGAGCCACGCCAGTAGCGTGGGAAGTGTTCCAGAAAGCCATTTTCTCTCTGGAATTCCACGCCAGTAGCACATCAGAGGCCTATAAAAAGGCCAAAACACGGAAATTGAAGGGAAAAGTTGCTCTTCTTCTTCTTCACGCCCCTAACCTCCATTTTTGCTTGCTCCAAGTTTCCTAGGACCTCATTTCTTGACCCAAACGCCTCCCAATGACCATTAAATCCTTCATCCTTTCTCTTGAAAACCTCTTGTGAGTGAGAATCCCTTTCTCCAGAGAAAACTCAGAAACTTGAGTTTGGCGCAACATGGACTTTAGAGCTTGAGGGAGCTGTCCTTCAGCCTTTTTAGTCGCCACTGAGGTAAGAAACTCGAGTTTCTTCGGTTAATTTGGGATTTAGGGTTTTCTATGAATAGTGACCCATATGAGCTGAGGTTAGAATTAGCCCAGGATCCTGTAGAGAAACTTGTTTAGAACAGTTTAGTGATGAAGGATTAGCTTTCAATTTTTGATTTGGTGAACTTTGAATCTTAGCTCTGTGTTATGCATGTGTGGCTATGTGATGAGTCACTGGTGGATTACATGACATGCAAGAGCCTTGATTGTGATTGTTCTGAGCCTAAAAGGCTAGATGAACAGTGCCTTGATTGAGATTTAGACTGTTCCAGTGATATTTTGAATTATGGGCTGATGAGAGCTTGAGCTCATGTATGTGATTGGGATTGAGTCTGGGGTGACTCAATTGCTCTGAATTCAGCCATGATGGACCTAGAAGGGTCTATGAGAAGCCTAGTGTGTGCTGGGCATGATGAACCCTAAGTTAGAGGATTCTCTGACTATACTATGTTTTTGTGATTGAATGCCTATTGATTTGATTTTGATATGAGTATGTATGACTTGATTAGGGCTTGACACCGAGGGTGTCGGTGGCAGGTGCCACAAAGCAAGGAAAGAACTGCAGAGCGAGGCTTTGCCAGGTAAGTTCTTGGTCTCTGGGATGATTTCCTGCTTGTTTGTGCCCCACCACATTTCGGTGGAGTGTTGGTTGCATTCATGGTGCATGCATTGTGGTTGTTGCATCCTCATAATGATATGTGTGTTGCATCTATGCTTGAGACATGTATTATGCCTGGTATTAGATCTTCTGGCCAGGAGATAGATATGGACCTCCCTAGAAGACGGGTCGAGTGACATCCTCCTAGTTGGTTTACTCATGGTTGATGATATCCCAGGGATCGATGATCCCTCAAGACCAAGGGGATAGGAAACGGGTCTAGGACATCCTTCTATTCTTAGATGAGATAGGAGACGGGTCAACAGACATCCTTCTACTCTCGGAGGTACCATATATGTGCGTCCCTGCTAAGGGATAGCTCCAGATGGGATGACACAAGTGTGAGTTCCGGTCTCACACTGAGGTTAGGCGTTGATGAGATTCACCGTACATAGAGCAAGATGATTGCTCATATTGTTATGGGGGGCCAAGAGGCTTGGTCGGGTGGCCAATTGATTGTGATTGCCTGATGTTTGTATCATGGAGAGTGGGCCAGGGTGGAGGAAATACCTATAAGGAACCTGAGCTTACTGAGATGTGTATCTCACCCGTGTGGGGTTTATATGTTTTCAGGTGACTCTTCTGACAGAGGAGAGCAGTCTCAGGGCAGGAGGCCCTTGTAGAGACAACATCTGCTTGGTCGGGTGGCAGCAGGGAGAGCTAGCAGGCTCTATTTTGGTTTTGATATTGTTTTGTACCCCTGAGAAGGGAAGGTGTGTGTGTACTCCCGTGATATGTATAGTTCTGTATACCCTCGTGTGAGGAAAACTATTCTTTTGTATCACCATGGTGTGGTGTGAATAGTGATGTATATTTATATACAGAACAATTATGATATGTTATGAGTTTTCTCCTGAGTACATTTGTGATGTATATGCCTATCTGCCTATATGACTGTATGAGAAACTGGATCAACAGGGGTGTGATATATGTCTTGATATGTGTGTTGTTTGTGTTTTGTTTTATTCCATACATAATGAAATCAAGAAAAGCAATTCTATTATTCCGTAAAGTTTTTAAAAAATATTTTAAGCGCTAATCTGATATTATTAATGATAATACATCGGAGGCCTACGGGATGTTACAATAATCATCATAATTTCTAGGGATAAACACATATTAAAGACACATGGAGTAAGTCATATTTACCAAGTCCGACCGATGAATTGGGACAATGCTGTTTAGTTATTTTGCAAAAATGCTTTCAAATGTAACTATATTATGAGTGATTTTGAAGTGTTGACGCATGATGTACTATCGCATGCTCAAGGCCATCCGTTGGCAATTAAAGTAATAGGCAAATCTTTGTTTGGTCGAAATGTTTCACAATGGAGAAGTACATTGGCTAGGCTAAGAGATAATAAAAGTAGGGATATTATGGATGTCCTGCGAATAAGTTATGAGGATCTTGAAAAAAAAAAAAAGACAGGGAAATATTTCTAGATATTGCTTGCTTCTTTGTATATGAAAGTGAGCAACGTGTGAAGGAAATCCTAGATTTTTGTGGATTTGATCCTGAAATTAGCCTACCAATTCTTGTCGATAAATCACTCATAACCATTAGTAATGGGCACATTTATATGCATGACTTGCTGAGTGATTTAAGCAAGTGCATTGTTCGAGAAAAATCACCTAAAGAGCCAAGAAAGTGGAGTAGATTGTCGGATTAGTAAGATCTCTACAAAGTTATGTTAGACAATATGGTAAAATAGTTTTTTGAATGTATAAAAATTTGGTTGCTCCATTTTTTCCAGAATTTTTATATACTCCATTTGGTAGTGTAAATTTTTATGTTTTCCAATTTTCATTTTCTTTAAATGAATGTATCAATAGACAAATTATCTTTTATTATTTGATTTTTGTTTGAATAATTAATAATGGTCCAAGTGTTATTATTAATTTTGCCTCTTTTTATTGGCTATCATTGCAGCCTCTACCAAATTTGCGATATTTGAATGTCTTTGATTGCACAAATCTAATCGAGGTGCCAAATTTGTGCGAGGCCCCGAAACTTGAGAGTCTAAATCTCCGTGGATGTATACGACTCAGGCGATTCCATCCATCCGTTGGTTTCTTAGAAAACTTACCTGTTTGAATTTAAGTGCTGCAAAAGTCTTGTCGAGTTACCACATTTTGTAGAGACCCTAAATCTTGAAGTGTTAACTCTTGAAGGATGTGTACAACTAAGGCTGATACATCCATCCATCGGTCACCTAAGAAAGCTTAGTGTTTTAAATTTGAAAGAGTGTAGAAGTCTCACTCACTTGCCACATTTTGTAGAGGACCTAAATCTTGAAGTGTTAAATCTCGAAGGATGTGTACAACTAAGGCAGATACATCCATCCATTGGTCACCTAAGAATGCTTACTGTTTTAAATTTGAAAAATTGCAAAAGTCTAGTAAGCTTACCCAACACCATTTTGTGTTTTCTCTCGTATATAATTTTTTCATTTGTTATTAATCTTTTTCAAGCGGATTAATAACAAATGAAATTTTTCATCAAACAAATAAAAATAATTCTAATTTATAGGAACTAAAAAAATGTTTAATGGACAAAAATAAAATTATTATTTTATTAGAGAGCAAAAATAAATAATTTTTTATTAATAGATAAACACAAAATTTGAATATTTATTAGAGATCACAAACATATTTTTATCTTTTTTATTTTTTTTTATCAATTTTTTTAAAAAAGACTAATAATAAATAAAAAATATTAGAAAGCAAACATAAATTTTACTAATTCATCATAAACATGCTTTCAATGACCAAAAATAAAATTAATGTAAAAAATGAAAACATATTTTAGCATTGAGTTTATAACTTCACCCACCCCACCAACTCTATTGGGACAACATCTTGTTTGTTTTATATTTCTAGAATATAACCTATATGTTGAATTTATAATAAATAATTTAAACTGTGGTATAAATTTTTTTAAAATTAAAATGGATATAAGAAAATTAAATATATAAATAAAAATAAAATCGGTAGTGTAGAACCATTTTTTACTAATTTCTAATAAATATTATATAATTTTTAAAGTTGAATTAACATACTATACACGAGCGACAATAATAGGAAACCATGGTTTTTCAATATCTATCTTTCTTTAGATAAACTAATAATTTTATGCGGTTTCTGCCAAGGAAAAGTCCTCAATGAAAAAGAAAAAGTAACCGGGGACACGTCCAACTCAACACCCTTCCACACTGTATGGACACCTATCCCTTGAGCAGTAATGCCTCTTTTCTCTCTCTCTCCCTCTGCTCTGCACTCATTATATATATGTCCCAATTTGATGGAGGATTACTAATACGAAGATACTTAGATACATCATTACTGAATGGTGCATGGTGTTTCTAGTTCAGAAGCAAATTAAATTAAGTGTTCCTAACTTATGCTTCATATGCGGGCTTCCACATATTCAAACACATGTACAAAGTTAAGCAACAAAAGGAAGGGGTAGGGAATAAAAGTATGGCCTTCCTATCAGAGCTCTTGTGATGAAATCCAAATCAACATATTATATTTTCTAGGTAAATATATGAAATCTAATTGATTTGTATGTTCTTGCCATCTGAGAGAAAGAGATCGAGAGAGAGAGACAGAGAGCTATGTTAAAAGTACGAAGTGATCTGTGGTAATTGTAATGGAGCACTTTACACTGATGAAATATATATTTACATTTTTCCACCAAAGATGTTTGGTTCCTTATCCTTTATTAAATTCTATGCCTATTCACATGCTCTACACTCTAGGAACAAAAGAAAGAATTGAGGCTAGCTATTAATTAAATTCAAGAAATATTTATAAAACATTTTATTATTATTATTATTATTATTTCTTTTTTCAAATTGGGGCTATTAAATTGGTACATATATATTACACTATACATCCCAGATTTGTCTGCCCTAAAGTCTTACATAAACAGATTTGGGTGTGTATCTAACCAAAAATCTGAAACCGTAGATAACTTGGAATTTTCGTCAACTGACAAGTACACTAGGCGTATCAAAAGTGATGATGATGGAAGAGAAGTGAAGAAAAGAGAAGATAATGAATGACTGCATGACAGCTTGATGTGGCAGACATTTTGTAGGTATTATGGTTGACATGTTGAGGTAAACAGTCATTACACTTTCTAAGTAAATTTCACATAGAATTTTTTACTACCTCCACAGTTTCTTCATGCTCAGATTTTTGTTTTACTGACGCAGCATTTGATCTGATTATTACAATGGCCAAAACCATATTACTTGCCACCATGCCACATTAATTCCAGTTGAAAATGACCGCACGCCCTTATCATTAATATTGAAAAACAGCGGCAATGCCTGGGCAACTTATACACTTAAACTACACTTGTGAAATTTCTGACTTCACATCTGCTAAACCGATTTGTTTTAGACTCTACTTCCTTTAGGTCTCCTACACATAAGCTTATTCCACACACCTACCTCCAGAACACACACTAGCTATTGCATTATGCATTATGCATTATGTAAGCGCTAAGGGATCCTCCTTCCAACAATTAGGATGAGGCAGCATGAAGGGAAACTGATGCAAATTCTTCATAAGCTCGCTAACATAAAATTATTTTTATTGGTTATCATACGATCCTTGTGCTGGTACGCAGGCATACAATTCTATTTCTTTTTTAGCCTTTTTATGTAAACTTGAACAAAACCAGTGAATTTTATGTCTAGCATGTTTTTTCTGTATCTAAATCAGTATAATATTATGATCTTTCTGGCGCTCTGTTAGTGTATGGCTGTATAATGTACCAATCACATTTTATTCAAGTCATATTAGTCATGACAGTATGAACAGAAGTTAAAAAAAATAGTTCCTGAACGATCAATCAATGAAATAATCAGGAAATAAAATCTAGGAAAAAGATTTCAGACCATATCTTTGTTTTCTGTTTTCAAGTTTTGTATGCTTCAAAGAATAGAATCTGTTTCCGATTTTGATCCAAACAGTCATTGCCCTGTCCTCTGTCATTTGATGGCTTGACTAGTCTCAACGATTTTCATTCATGAGAAAACAATAGATCAAAAACTGATATTACCCAACATTATTTGCTGCAATGTTTTGAAAACTAGATTGAAGATTTAACAGACAATGGTTTTTAATTATTTTGATACATGGTATCACAATAATTTTGAAAACCAGATCAAAGACAAAAACAAGAAGACCTCTGGATCATCGTTTGATTGGTCCAATACAGTTGAATTTATGATTAAACTGTAATTAAACTTTGGTCGAATTGGATATGAAGCTTGTTCATGGTCCAATCAGTACATTATATTCAACATCTCCCAAGTTTAATTTCTTCAAGGTGATATATAATAATCCATTCACCGGATCTCATCACACATTTCACATCCTTGTGTCAGCTCTTGCATTCTATGGGATGGAAACACATTTAATGTGATGATTAGTTGAATACAAGGTCCTTCCTGCATGAATAATTTTTATAAACCTTGCAGTATTATAATAATAATTTTGTTGGATTATTAACACGTTGTATGTGTTTGAAACTTTCAGGACGGTGCTATTTGTTTTTTTACCATGAAGTGTAGTCAAATTGAGGAATGGCAAAACTTAGACTACATCAAAAGTCCACACGTATGCCTTATTCACACGGCAGTGTCTTAATTTTCTTCCAAGAGCTTAAGTCAATATTGAAGACTTGAGTCTAGCTGACTTGGTTTAATAATAATAATATACAGCAATCTATAAGTTACTCTATTCAGTGGTAAAAAAAAGGAACCTAAAATAACGTGTGTTCATATTATCTTTCATTAATGAGGAAAAGTGAACCCGACTAGAACGCACAAAAAGCAAAGCGGAAGTCATGAATGTGAATTTATAGTTGTTAATTAAGCGCAATTGTTAGGAAGCTAAGTGGACAATCTTCAAAGAAAGACCCCAAAAACACAATTAGTGGCTTTTATATAATTTATATTATCTTCAGTGTATAGGAGAGCGAAAAAATTAAGTGCTATCATGTTAACTTTATATTTTCTCTATGAAAAAAATAGATTTGGCGTTCTGCGTTTGTAACCTATGTAGCACCGACACCGACACGTGATACGTGACACGACACGACTCGACTCTTCGACACGTCAATCTTAAAAAATTATGAATTTCGACACGTTAAGACACGTTTTAATATTAAATAATATTTTTAATTTATATAATATATATTTTATTTTTAATATTTAATAATTTAAAACAATTAAAATAAACTAATAATATTT
>PYAF01001192.1:289552-312458 GCA_007407185.1 Glycine tomentella
CGAATGTTGCATTTTAAAATAACTGCAGGAATTTGAAATACTATTAATTTTTTTTAAATAACATTCACAATTTCATTTTAATTATTTATAATATATTTCTATATAGTTTAAAAATATTTTTTTACGTTCACTCGTTATTAAAATATAGTATAGTAATGTAAAAATTAAATTAATATATCAATTAAATATTATATTAAATTTTATACTTAAATATATTTTTATCCTAATAAATACCAAGTTTGTGTTTGTTCTTTAATAAATTTTTGTTTTGTGTTGAATCTCTATTAGAACAATAATTTTGTTTTAATCCTCATTAAATTAATGTATTTTATGTTTATCCCTTGATAAAATAATAGATTTTGGTTTAGTTTCTGACTATTAACAAATGAAATATTTTTGAAAGAGAGCAAAAATAAAATTTGATCATTATCGCGGGAACTTAGTTTTCACTGAGAAGAAGCTCCGTAGAAAGTGTGAAGAAGCTTCGGAAAAGAAGAGACGTTCACCTTTTGCTTTCTTTTAAAATTGACTTGAATTGATTTGAGGGTTTACTTATATTTGATTTCAACAAGTTTTCTTCCAGTTTTGCCAATTGCAATCAGTGGCTTCTTCATGTCACGCGATGGCCAAGTATGATGCGTTTTTGAGCTTCAGTGGTTCAGATACACCCCACCATATATCAGTTTCTCTCGGTAGAGCTCTCCTAAGAGAAGGCGTTCATGCCAACATAGATGCAAAAGATATCGGGCCTCCATATACTCAGTTTTCTCTACAAACCGCGCTGTTTAACGCTATTGAAGGGTCTCGTGTTTTCTATGTGGTCATCTCGAAGGACTATGCTTCCTCTACTTGGTGCTTGCAAGAACTAGCACGGATCTGCTACTGCGTTGAAACTTCGCCGAGACGTGTTCTGCCTATTTTTTATGATGTTGATCCATCAGAGGTGCGGAAACAGATTGGATGTTTTGGGAAAGCCTTTGCGAATCACGAAGAAAGATTCAGAGGAGATAAAGAGGGGATGGAGGAAATGCAGAGATGGAGAGAAGCTCTCACACGTGTGGCTAATCGATCTGGTTGGGTTATTGGAAATGAGTCAGTGATCCTCTCTCATTTCATGATGAATTTTCATTTATTACATATATCTGCTCTTAGTCATATTTTTTTTCAAAAAAAAATTCAGGTCATACTGTGTACACATTCCAGATATGGTTCGAAAAGTAACAAATATAATATATTAAATTTGGTCCCACATTTTCAAGTCTTCCAAATGATATAATCTAGTTAGGATGGAATTTCGAGTTAAAGAATAAGCAAACGTTTTACATTTTGGGTTGGTTAATGATGTCCAACACATGTACATTTTGTTTCAGTTTGCCAGGGTGATGATTTGGAATTCTTCATTCTCTTTAATTTTTCAGGCTACATCATTTACAACAGGCAGAGATCGAAGAAATTCTTCAAGAGATAATAAATATATTGAATTCCAAATCTTCAAGTCTTTCCGATGATGATCTAGTTGGGATGAAATCTCTTGAAATAAGTTAACTTGCATAAAGTCATTGTTTTGGTTGTCATAGGATACTTGTGTTGGATATGACTCTTTTTCTTTTGGATGTAATGGTTACCATACGATGATACAATTTCTAATCCTTTTTATGAAACTTAAACAAAGTGATTTTTATGTGTAATAAGCTTTTTCTTATTCGAATCAATTTATTAATGTATAATATTGTGATCTTTAACTTTTCATGACAGCATGACGAGAAGTTGGAAACAAAATGATTCTTCATTTGAGTCAATCTGATAAAGTCATCTTTGTTTCCTACTTTCAAGTAATTTGTTTCAGACTTTTATCTGAACAGACTATGCCCTGTTCTTTGACTCTTACATTTGAGAGCTTGACTACTATTTTTATGGAGACTGGACAAATTGCCTTCATGTGAACAACTTCATAAAAGATATGTTCAGATTCAAAACTTAGAAGCTTCTTGTTATTTTTGTTACTCGAGAAAGGAAACCACGCAACACTTATTTCTCACGTGTTCTGAGACTATTATGATCTGGTATGGGATCTTCATATGAATGGGAGTAGACATAGTACTTGATATGCGTCTATCATATGATGTTTTTCAAGCTAAAAGAAGTAAGAATCGATCATAATGGAACCATAATTGATCTCATTATGAATGTTTTGATTAATTTATCCCAATTTACATTATACTCATTTTGTGCAATTTTATAGCATGAAACCAAAGAAAGAAGGGAAGAAATTCAAATCTATGATCTGGCGCCAGTCACGCTGTGATATCCCTAAGTCCCAGCGCGCTTGGCGCGAGTTTGGGCGCGTATGGCGCGATTCGGGAAGCGTCTGGCAAAGGATTCTGCAGAATTCTTCTGCATAATTTTAGCGCTCTTGGCGCCAGGACGGCGCTGATGGCGCCGCAGTACTAAAGTGTGGCGCTGATGACGCCAAGTTGGCGCCCGTGGCGCCACATTCTCTGGAAGCTGGCGCTCTTGGCGCCGGGATGGCGCTGGTGGCGCCAGATACTGTAAGTTTTTCCCAGTTGGCGCTCTTGGCGCCGTGTCTGGCGCGGTTGGCGCCAGATGTTCTGGATGTTGGCGCTTGAGGCGCGGGAGCTGGCGCCTGTGGCGCGGGGATTTCTGGAGGTTGGCGCCCTTGGCGCGGGAGGTGGCGCTCTTGGCGCCAGAGGTTTTGGAGGCCGGCGCTCTTGATTTTCGCGATTTTTGAGCCCCAAACCTTCTCTTCTTCTTCCTCAGACCTCCCACCTCCATTGTTGAGTGCCCAAGCTTGGTTTCTTCACCATATCTCACCAAAATCCATCCCTTAAACTTGTTTTATGATGGAAATCCCTTCTTAAGCTTGAATCCTTCCTCATTTTCACTTGAAAACCCCTAAATCAAAGAATCTCTTTCTCAAGGGAAGTTTGCGGAACTTGAGCTCGGCGAGGAACGACGACGATTCGTGAGTACCCAAGCTAGGGGAAGTCGTCCTTGGGCCTTCCTTGCGTCATTTGAGGTAAGAAACTCGAGAATCACCTCTTGATTTGTGAGTTGGGGTTTTGGGTGAATAGTGACCCACTTTTGATAGAACTTGTTTTAGCTTTGGGTCATGTTGAAGCATGTGCTTAGAATGTTGTGAGGATGTAGGATTAGCTCTCATATGCGAGTTTGGTGAATGTTGATTTCATGGCTCTTTGTGATGCATGTTATTGTTGATTGGGCTGAGTTGCTTGGCTACTTGTGAACATGCTAGAGCCTTGAATAGTGGTTTGGATGGCCTTGAGAGGCTATTGTGGTGATGGCTTGTGAATGCCAATTCTTGTTGAACTATAGGATAGATGACTTGTGGTTTTGGAAAGAATTGTGAGTCCTTTCATTGCTTAGCGGTTGTGAACTGTGATTGCTTGTGCCTTGTGTGGCTTGATTGTTGATATATATGTGTGTGTGCCTTGATAGGGCGTGACACCGAGGGCGTCAGTGGCGTGAGCCACAGAGCATGGGGAGAACTGCAGAGCTCAGTTTTGCCAGGTAAGTTCTGGACCCTTGGGGATGTTTTCCACTTGTGTGTGTGCTCTACCATACTCCGAGGGAGTAGTGGTTTCATTCATGATTCATGCATTGTGTGGATGTTGCATGCTCATATATATACATGCTTGTATCTGTGCTTGAGATTGTAGTAAGCCTGATATTAGATCTTCTGGTCAGTTAAGATAGATATGGACCTCCCTAGGAGGAGAGCGCGCCTCCTAGTTGGTTTGCTCGTGGTTGACATTTGGTCCCGGGATGCGGAGATTCCCTAAGACCAAGAGCTAGGTGGTCTCGTCGCGGTTGAAGCCTAGGCTTGGAGGTACCATATACGTGCGTCCATGCGAAGGGGTAGCACCCGATAGGATGGCACGGGTGTGAATTCCGGTTTCACACTGAGGACGGTGTTGGACTCGGTCCACCATACATAGAGCTTGAATAGCTTGCTTGCTTTGTATTGTTATGAGAGGCCGGGATGGCCCAGATGGTTGTGATATCCTAATGACTTGTGTCATGATGAGTGAGCCAGGGTGGAGGAGATGCCTCCAAGGACCCTGAGCTTACTGAGATGTTTATCTCACCTCGTGTGGGGTTATTGGTTTTCAGGTGATGCTTCTGGTAGAGAGGAGAGGTCTCAGGGCGGGAGGCCCCAGTAGAGACGTTACCTGCTTGGCCTCGGACAGCAGAGGATAGCTTGGAGCTCGGCTCAGCTATGTTGGTGTTTTGTATGCTTGGAGCTTGGCTCAGCATCTTGTTTTGTTTATGTTTTGTACCCCTGTAGAGGGAAGACATGTGATGTAGATGTAGTTGTTTTGTATACTTTGATGTATTTGTATGCCCTCGTGTGAGGAAGGATCCTCGGGATCAGAAAGCGCTCGGACGCTTATTCTTGTATATATGCACCTCGGGTGCCAGCTATATTGATGTATATATATCCAGTTTCGTTCTGTGTGTTTCCTCCTGTTTATATATCCTTGACATATCTGTGTTTCTGCCTATGGTTGGTTTGTATGATCTGGTTAAGCAGGGGCTTGTGTTGATGCTTGATGTGGGTTGTGATTCCATACATAATGTTATCAAGAAATATGGTTCGGTTTTTATGCTTCTGTGAGATAAACTTGTTTTATTAAAAGGTTTTTAATTAACTCGTTTAAGTGCTAATCTGATGATTATATAATGATAATACACCGGATATACACGGGGTGTTACACACGCTAAGGAACTAAAATGCCAATATTCACTGCCATCTCACGCTACTGGTGTGAGACATGGCGCCATTCACGCCAGAGAACTAAATTGGGAAATTTCCACTGCCATCTCATGCCAATGGCATGAGACGTGGCGCCAGTAGTGCCAACATGTCAACAGTCCATGCTATCAGTGCCAGGAACCACGCCAGTAGCACCAGTGACATGTGACTTCAGAATATCACTTGCTATTGCATGAGCTAGAAATTAGGGTTTTTACTTGGGTTAAAGGGTTAAAGTCAGATGAATTGATGCATCTCACTTAATGCTTGATCGAAGAGGAATCACTAAGGAATTACGGTTTTTACTTGGGTTAAAGGGTTAAAGTTACTAACGAATTAGTCTTTAACTAGGGTTCATGTAAAGAGGTATTATCTGAATAATTAGTATAATTGAATGTAGTAATCAATCTAATTAGATAAGTTAGGATCAAAACGGTGTGTGTGTCTTGACTATAATTCTTTATTATATTTTCCTTAAATCCAAATAACGTTTTGTTTGAAAGTCTTATTAATTCTTAGTTTTACTCTTTAATTTGCATCAAGTTAAAATATTAAAACTCAATCTTATCAACTTTTCTTCTTCCAATTTAAAGATAATAGTTGTGATAAATTTGGTACCTATATCCTCGTGGATACGATATTCTACTTATCATTTTATTACTTGAAACGATCGGTACAATTGTCAAGTACGCAACAGTACTCCCTCAGGAGATTAATCAATTGTATGATCAATTTGGTCTACTAGCTCATTTGTGGAAGGAAATGTTGGAGATGGAAGCATTTGATCTGGCACGCCACATTGTGGTGTATGTGGAACACAAGGAAGAACATTGCTTTTTGATGTGTTGCTAACACATCTTAGTTTTAGGATTAATTTAGTTATAATTCAATCAATAATTAGGAATATAGGCTAGAATAGTTAAATTTATTTTTTTTTATTATCTCAATTTATTACCATTTTGTTAATTCAAAGCCAAAAAGAGGAGAAAAGAAGAAAAAAAGGAAAAGATTGAAGCTCTCGAACCAGCCACGCAAGTAGCGCTGTTAGCGCCAGAAGGTCTGGAAAGAACCCTCAAATCGAACATCTCATGCGATCAGCGTGAGATCCCGCTCGATCAGCGCCACAGTGATTCTGTTTCCAGATTTAAAGATATTTGGGACGAAAATAGAAGAAAGATAAGGGTTTTATTACCTTAATTAAATGGAGAACGTGCAAGTATAAAAAGGAGGCTTCTGGACTGATAAAAACACACCCTTGGGACACAGAAATACAGACAGAAACACAGTGGAGAAAAGATCAAGACCAGAGATTGAAGAGGATTAATGCTTATGCTCTCTTTGCATTCTTTGAGGTTAGACATGAACATATCTAGCTAATTTTCTTTATTGTGGTTAGGGCCAAGAACCAATGTGAACTCCTCTGTAATTTGATTGGTATTTATATGAGATTATTATAATTGCTTTGTTTTACTCTGTTATTCATTGTTATATTCTTTCTTAGAATTGGTCATTCTATTTAAGTTCTAAGAGTTAGGGTTCGCAACAGGGATGTTGGGATTCTAATTTCTAACATGAGTAAAATAACAGTTTTTACATTGTCTAGGGATTGGGATGTATGATTGCAGAACTTTATGATATATTCCTTTAAATGCTCAGCTTGATAGGAATCGCTAAGGAATTAGGACTTTTGATCAGGTTAAAGGGTTGAATTGCTAAAGAATTAGGATTTGACTAAATTTGGAAAGACATATCCTTTGAGTAATCAGAAGTAATTGAAATTGATAACCAATCAAGTGAAAGAGGTAGGAATCAAAGGGGATTGTGTTCTAACCACAATTTTGTTTCTCATCATTGCGTAATCACTAATTCAAACTTGTTTTGTAATTTCTGTCATTTATTTAATTTGCTTAATTCCACAACACAACAACGCTTCCTCAAAAACAATTTATTTTTCTTCCAATTGCTTAGACTGTGAGTTACCATAAAATTAGAATCAATCTCTGTGGATATGATACTTTACTTACTCACTTTTTTACTTGAAATGAACGGTACACTTTCCATTTCGCAACACTTTTCGAGGGAAGGACTTTTTGATGTGGCAAAACTAAAGGAAGATATTAAGATCACCCACTACTAGAACTAGAAAATATGAATTTTAGATCGATTATTTAATCTCATGAATATCGATGTTAATATAAATGTGATGAAATTTTTGTAAATAAAATGTCATTATTAACTTTGATTTTAAAATAGTCGATGTTGTGAGTTTCTCTTACCATCAATTATTTTAAAACAGAATATTCTGATTGTTTCTAATATCCAATCCTTTTTATGCCCAGTCTTATTATATTCCAAAACATATGTTAATATATATGTCTAAAGTAAATAAATGAGAAAAAGATGATTAGATATATATGGGGATATGCATGCATGTACCGTGGAACTAGGAACATAGGAAAGGAAATAATCCGCCCAGATAGAAGGATGAAAATTTGCAATGGGTAGAGTGAATTAAGTTTGCATCCTGGTTGAAATTTGGCAGTGACGAGGTTACACTAGACATGATTTGCTGTCTAGCTAGTATGTATAAATGTACGTGATTAAGGAAGAATGCTTTATTTATTTGGCCACTTAGCTTTGAAATGTTGATGGACCCAACCTATATAGATAATTTATAGGAAATCAAAGAGAAGATGTGACAATGACTAACCAGGCTAGTCGGCGTCTAAGGCCTAAAATTGATTTTTTAATGTGCCTTGAATGTTGACTGTGATGGTAACAGGAAATGTTCAATGTACGTTGAGTTTTATTTTTTATTTTTTTTAATGTAAGTCCACTCCTATTCATTTAGTCTATTTTTTTTCTTATCTTTGTTTATCATATTTAATTATTTATATTTCTCTTTTCATTTTTTTCCTCTAACATTGTTTCTAGTTTTATCGAGAAATAAAAAGGGTTGTAATATGATAATTTTTATTTCTCTCATCTCGTCACCACTCTACCAAACATTATTTTAGTGTACACAAAAAGAAGAAACTAAGTGAAAAAAATAAACATCATTTTTATTTTTCATATATTTTCACTATTTTTTCTATTATCCTTCTAGTTCACTCCGACTAAACAAATTGTTAGTTTATGAAAGGATAGAAGAAAGAAAGTAAAATAAAAAAATAACAGAAAGTGAGATTATTGTTTCATTGTTTGATGAGCGAGAAAAGAAAAAGTAAGAGAAAAACTATTAATAAAATAATATAAACAATCTAATTAAAAAGAGATACAATAAAGTATATAAAAAATAAATATTACATCAAAATCTTATTTCAATTTTAAATTTTTATCTATCCATTACATATAGCAAAAATAAAATATGTGCAAAAACGAAATGTATATTTTATACAAAATTATAATATATAAAAAGAAAAAATAAGTTGTTAATTAACAGGAAAAGTACAAATAAATAAATAAAATTAAAGATAAATTTAAAATTATTTTATTTATTATTTTAAAAAAATAATATTTTTTATAATATAATAGTTTAATTTATTTTTTATTATAGTTATAAAAGGGTATAATATTAATTTTATCAACTTTAACCCCTTATTATTGCTTTGTTTCCAAATTTGAGAGAGAATTTTGGTGTGGGACCCACTATAACATTTATGCATTGATGATCACAAGAGTGTTTTACAGGACAAATAAATTTAGATACAAACAAGAACACGAAGCGACTTTTAGCATGCTTAGAGTTGAAGAAAAAGGAGTGAACCAAATACAAATGAGAGGGTTCCATAAGGTATACAAATAGGGCATTGTACAATAGGATATGACATATAAAAATTGATTAATTAGTATTGTATATACTAATAATATACATTTATTTTTCTAGAGTCTATAAATGAAAGAATTTCACAAACCATGTTTGACCAAGAACAATTTTGAGGTGAGTATCTCTACCTGTGCTTTGCTTTGCTTGGAGAGTCAGTCTTCTACTGTATGATTAGGAAATTTAGTTTTCCAATCAAACTGAACTAAAGTGGAATCTTAATTTGTTTGTTTTATACCAAAAATGCTTGTACTATGGTTCAGTTTGTTCATTGGTAATCTTGCACCCCGAAGATGTTAATTAATTTGATGTTTTTTGTTTTAGAAAATAAAGACTACTCTGGTACTTCTTTTACTCTCTTATATGTTGGTAAAGGTGGGAGGGTAAGTTTTATCTTACAATCTTTCTGTGCTAGAAAGGGTTACCTGTTGTCTATATAGTGTGAACAACAAAACTGTCTGGCCTATTGTATTTGACCAAGTCAACTTTTACTATCCATCTGGATATCACTATATCGTTATTTTGTATTATAACTAATTAAATTATCATTATTTTGTGTTATAACTAATTAAATTTGCAGGCAAGCAAATGATGCTTTGAATATACTCAAGAAGTGTTTGCCCAGTAAAAATCCAAAAATACAGCTTCTAGCTCTTATTGTCACTATTCTTAATTTTCTTTTACTCTTCAATAATTATATATTAAATATTTAATGTAATTGGATATAGCGTTGTTCTGTTTTTTACGATCGAACAAGTGTGTCCATTAAGGAAGCTGGTGATTTTGATATTGGATCAAACTCTCTCTTAAGTTATCTACGATAGAGAAATACCTCCAGAAATATGATCACTATGCACGAAACAATAATCAACCAGTGGGGTGAGGTGTGTGCACATTGTGAATGGAAAAGAGAAGAGAGAACGGATGGTGTGTACTTGTTTCTTCTGAAAGTAACCCTTAATTATAACAAACTTACCTCTAAGTCAGTTATGGATCTCTTTCGATATACTCGGTCAATATCTCTAACTGTTCAACATCAATATCTTTTTGGCTGTTATTATATTAAGGTCCACGATCTTCTCTTCAGTTATCTTTGACAGTTCAATGGGCCTTAATATTGAGCCCATATATCAAATCCGTAACAGTTGTCCTCCAGTTCAGTTGTCGAGGCTTCTTGATAACCAGGATGCATTATTCTAGGCTATTTTTCCCAGCAACTTAAACAATTGATACTCCTCTCTGATCAACTATTGATTATCATATGTCGGGGTATTTCTTATATCACCTCGACCATCCTTACGGGCTCTAATTCGATCCTGAACCTCTTTCTTACCACTACCGGGATACCAACAAATATTATCCTTTGCGATTTGGATAGTCAATTCATCTTTATGCCCCTGTCATATAGAATGAGGAGTGTCTCGATGAAATAATGTCATCATGTCTTGTCTTTAACAAAATCGTACAGTCTGCACATTTAATGCTCCATCGCTTCATTACACGCCTTAATTTTTTGTCTATTTTGCCCCTAACTATCGAATGGATTTGACTCTTTCACCCCTATATGATGATTCGTGCTGCCAGTTATGTATCAAGACCTAAAGAGAAACTTTTGGTGGCCAGGGATGAAGAGAGACATGGCTGAGCATGTGGCTAAGTGTCTGGTATGTTAGAAGGTGAAGATTGAGCATCAGAGACCGTCAGGCCTACTGCAGTCGTTGCAGATTCCAGAGTGGAAATGAGATAGCATTTCCATGGACTTCGTAGTTGGACTACCGAGGACTCGGACTGGATGT
Source organism: Glycine tomentella (assembly GCA_007407185.1). Taxonomy (NCBI): domain Eukaryota; kingdom Viridiplantae; phylum Streptophyta; class Magnoliopsida; order Fabales; family Fabaceae; genus Glycine; species Glycine tomentella. The sequence goes on from PYAF01001192.1 coordinate 299,967, forward strand.
GACTCCATCTGGGTGATTGTTGATAGGCTAACCAAGTCTGCTCATTTCTTACATGTTAGGACTGACTACACTGTAGAGAGGTTGGCTTAGCTGTATGTCAGGGAGATTGTCAGACTGCATGGTATCCCAAAGAGCATTGTCAGTGATATAGATCCGAAGTTCACCTTTAGGTTTTGGGGTGCTCTTCAGGAGGCTTTTGAGACCCAATTGAGGCTTAGTACAGCCTACCACCCTCAGACAGTTAGTTAGACAAAGAGGACTATCCAGACTCTGGAGGATATGTTGAGAGCTTATACCTTGGAGCAGGGTACTAGATGGGATAGATACCTACCTCTGGTGGAGTTCTCATATAATAATAATTTCCTTGCTAGTATAGGCATGGCACCCTATGAGGTTTTCTATGGTCGGAGGTGCAAGACTACTGTTTGTTGGACCGAGGTATGAGAGATACAACTTATTGGACCTGAGATGGTTTAGGAGACTTTTGAGCAAATTCTTGGGATCAGAGATAAGTTGTTGAAAGCTCAGAGTCGACAGAAGAGTTACTATGATCATAAACACAGGTGAAACGTCTGCTTCTACTTCGCTTTTATTCCATATTTATTTTGTAAAATTTCAGGATTTTTTTTTTCGAAATATAGAAAGAATGAAAGACCAAATAGCTTTTTCATTAATTTTGAAAACTATTTTAGAAAATCATAAAAGTTGACGCGTTATTTGAATAACGTAGTTTAAATAGTTCATGCATACCTATCATACAAACCATTATTATAATTTATAGTTTGCCGCATAAACAGTTCATACAGTCCATAGTACAGATCAAAGCAGAGATCATAAAAACAGAGAATTATCACAACAGTCTTCACCCAAATCTTCTTGTATAATATCCATATCACTATTCCTCTGCTCGCCCAAGGAGTTTGGGGTCATCACAGGTGTCAACCACAAGACACAAAATAGGGTCAGTCTTGATAAACAAAATTTAAATATCAACAGACAAATAATAAATATACATGAACAATTATACAGAATATATTTTCACACACATAATTGTCATGAAATGCATGCTTATCTTATTATATGATGCATGACTGAGATCTCAGCAACATCTCAAAAATTGTGGCCACTGTCAGATAACCTCACCCTCACCTTAGTGGAACGAACTTATCCATCCCGTCAGGGTAGCCGAGTGTCGCGTAGGAGTATCACTCCCATCCATGTGATCATCATGGTAGTGTGGTCCCCACTGTCTCAACTACCCCCAAGTTAAAAACAGGTATGGAACTCAGTTTAGTTATCTGACACACTAAACACCTCTTTATGAGGATCGTCTCAAATTCTACCCCATCGGGTAGATGCACATGAAAATGCATAAATGATTCATTTTACCTCATTTAATTTTTCTTTTCTCATCAACTTCATCTCAAATTCTCAATTCAATCTTCATCACATAATTCTCAAATCAATATCATCACATGGTTCGCCTCTTAAATCATTTCTCATCATATAGGTTTCGTATTGGTTTTCTTCACTACTTATAAAATTTTCCAAGTCACATAAAATAATCATTATTAAAATGAATGTTCACATAACAGATTCCCACATGTTAAATCATTGGATTACCGCACAGCCTCATTAAATTTCGTTACCTAGCTCACAGTTTTTTTTACAGCATACATATCCATTTAACAACAGCATACATATTCATTTAGCAACAATATACAGATTCATTAATCAACAGCATACAGATTTATTTAACAATAACATACAGATTCATTTAACAACAACATACAGATTCATTTAACAACAACATATAGATTCATTACTCAACAGCATACAGATTCATTGATCCAACTTTAATTCACAGCAACTATATACTTTATTTACAGAATTACAAATAACAATTCAAATATCATAAAAATAAATATACAACATCTAATAAATTTCACAACAACCACAAAATCTTCTTCAGTCATATACAGATATATCTAATTTTAGTTCCTTTATGACTTTCACTAGGGCATACTAACTTAAAGTTCTCTTAACTCTAATTCTACTATATTAAAGGTTAAACTATTCTAATCAACCACTTAAGACAATATCAGAATAAAAGATAAGTATTTAATTTAATTAGGGTTTCTTCCCCCATCCAAATACAGCTTTAAATAGTTTAGCATACTAATCTTGAAATTTTCTTAAACTTAACTTTAATCCTACAATATTAGAAATGAAACCATCATCATCAACTATCCAAAACAATATAATTTTAAACAATAAAAAGTTAAGTGCTTAGCTTAATTATGGTTGCTTCATTGATCCAAATAACTTACCTAATTAAACTTGATTCTCCTAATCATTTCTTCCTCTTATACTTTTACTTAATTCTATCTTAATTCAAGTAGTTAATTAGTTAGAATTAAGGATTAACTAGAAGTAGGTTAATACTTAAAATTTGTTTAATCAAGGACTTCCCCATACCTTAATTGTTGGCTGAAATTGAACAAGTTTGCTCCCTTAATCCCTTACTTCACGTGGCTTTGCTTGTACTTAGGAATGTTTCCTTTTGGTGAAAGTGATGGCTCAAGAGGTCCACTGTTAAGGCTTGTAATTCACTAAAACTAAAGACAAAAGGCAAATGGTGGGTCTTAGGAAAGTGCACAGTTGGTACCTTATGATTTTGATTCAACAAAGCTTAAACCAAATCAAGTGGAGAGTGAAAGGTGCTGCACGGTTTTCTCTTTGGCTGACCCCAATTTTCTTCCTTCATTTCCTTATATAGTATGGTCCAATGATTGCCTCAATCCTATTGGTTGATATCTTGACTTCTTGGTCCACAATTCTGCACGGTCATGTGGCTAAAGATGAGTCCAAGCAGATTTTTTTTCTTGCATTAATAGAAGATGCTTTGCATTTATGACTTTATTCCTTTGGTCCCCCAATCATTCCTTTATCTTGCCACATGCTTTCTTCTAATTGGCTATCCTTTACTTCACTTGAATTGGCCCCTCCATCCTTATTTCCTCTACTATCCACGTGAGTTTCCATCATTCAAGGCTGTCCAGATTTTTTTTCCTTCCTCTTATCCATAGCACTCCCTTGGTTCCACTTATATTGCTTCCTTTTGTCTTATTTTGGTTTCTAGTGATATTACCCACACATGGCTTATTAGTCATTCTAAATTCCTTAGTCATCCGACCACTTCTTGCTTCAAATACCAAATCTACCTTACTTCCCTTGTATTCCATGAAATAGCATAATCTTGTTTTCTTTTTGTTCTTAATTTACAAAATCACTAAACTATCTTAATCACTAAGTCTATTTAGCCTATAATTATAAGAAAATTCCCAAGATTATGCTCATCATTTTCTCAAAATTTCTAGTACTTAGAATAACTTAAATTGAATTTTATTTCAAAATATGTATTAAGTTCTATAAATCTTGCTAGTTTAGTAAATTTCAATTTTCTAATCATCCTAAAATATTTCTTCCAATTCTTGTTCAATAAGCAAAAATATTGGGGTGTTACACGTTGCAGTTTGATGAGGGCGATCATGTGTTTTTGAGGTTGTCTCCAGTTACAGGTGTAGGACGGGCATTGGGTGTGAGGAAACCGAGTCCTAGGTTCATTGGTCCTTACCAGATTCTTCAGAGAGTAGGACCAGTGACTTACAGACTAGCTTTGTCTCCTTAATTGTTAGGGCTACATGATATTTTCCACACATCCCAGTTGAGGAAGTATGTGTCAGACCCGTCACATGTGGTGGAGCCTGACACCGTCCAGATTTGGGAAAATCTGACTTGTCCTATACGATCTATACGGATTCTGGATAGGATGGAGAAAAAGATTCGAAGTAGGACCATTCCCATAGTCAAGGTACAATAGGAAGGGAGGACACCTGAGAAAGCAACTTGGGAGCGGGAACAGGAGCTTCTGCAGCTGTACCCCGAGTTGCTTGAGTGGTATGCTTTAGAATTTTGCGAACAAAATTCTTAAAAAGGTGAGGGAGAATATCATAACCTAGGTTTCCAAAAAAAAAAAAAAAATCTGGCGCCAGTAGCATGGGAGCAGCGTCGTTAGCGTGGGGAGTGGCGTCGTTAGCGTGAGATTGCACCAGAAGGCTATTTCTCTCAAAATCTGGCTTGATTAGTGTAGAAATGGAGCGTTTAGCGTGGGAGACGCTCCAGAGGCCATTTTATGCGGCAATCCAGCGCTATTAGCGCCAGAATGGGGCGAATAGCGCCATAGATACGGGAAAATGGCGCGGTTAGCGCCATAAGTGCCCAGAAGCCCTATTGTTATGTGAACTTGGCGTGAATAGCGCCAGATTTGGTGCGGTTAGCGTGGGAACTCTGATAGGGCCACTTGAAAAGGGTCATTTTACGATTTTTTGGCCCAAATCCTTGCTTTCTTCTTCCTTTGGCCGTGCCCACCATTGTTGAACCTTTAGAGCTTCACAAATCTTTATCCCTTGACCTAAACCTTTAGTTTCCATCATGAAACTTGTAGGGAACCCTCCTATGAGCTAGAATCCTTCATCACTTTTCCCTAAAAACCATCAATCGAGGAGATCCCTTTCTCTATGGAACTTTGGAAAGCTTGAGTTTCGCGGAGAAAGACGACGATTCAAGGACGCTAAGACTTGGGGAAGAGTGATCTTCTAGCATTCCTTGACTGTTTAGAGGTAAGAAACTCAAGTTTTACCGATTGATTTATGAGTTTTCTCTTGGGATGGATAGTGACCCATTTGTGTTAGGCCTGATATTAGGCTTGGGTCCTTTAGAAAAGAATGCTCAGGAGGTTGTTGTGATGAAGGATTAACCTTGATTTGTTGATTTTATGGACTTTGGTTTTGGCTCTGAGAAATGCATGTGTAAGAAGTATGTTGGGTTATTTGATGATGGTAGAACATGCATGAGCCTTGTTGTTTGTACTATATGTACTTAGGAAGCTATATAAACAGTGTTTTGTGTTGAAGAAGCCTTTTAGCCATATTGTTCATTGTTGAAATTTGGGCTGGTATAGCTTTGGATTGGTTAGTTTGGTAACCTTAAGATATAGGACATAGAAGTTTATATGGAAAGGAATGATGTTTCCTTTCATTGTGATGGTTGAGAACCGAGTTATATGCTTATGCCTTGTGAGGTTGAATTGGCTTTGATTGTGCCTGTGTGCCTTTGATTAGGACGTGACACCGAGGGTGTCAGTGGCGTAGACCACCGCTTAGGGATTGAACCGCAGAGCTCGGCTTTGCCAGGTAAGTTCTTGGTTCTTGGGAGTGTTTCCAACTGTTTGTATTCCACCATACTCCGAGAGAGTGATGGTTACATACATGATGCAAGTGCATTGAATTGGTTGTTACAGTTTCTCATAATGATATGTATGCATGATTTTATGCCTTGTGTGTATGGTTACCTGTTGAATAGATCTTATGGCCAGTTAGATAGATATGGACCTCCCTAGGAGTAGAGCGCACCTCCTAGTTTGATTTTCTCACATAAAGGTTGATGATGATCCCTTAAGACCAAGAGATAGGTGGTCTCATCGCGGTTGAAACCTATTCTCGAAGGTTCCATATACGTGCATTCATGCGTAAAGGAGTAACTCCCGATGGGATGACACAGGTGTGAGTTCCGGTCTCATACTGAGGACTGAGAGTCCTGATGCTGATGATGATGCATCTTGTGACAGTGTAGTTCCACGGATATACATTAGAGCTAGATGATTGATTATGCATCCTTTTTCCAATTGCTTGAATACGTGTCACGCTGTTATATATGATTATCTTTGTATGTTATCATATCTCCAACTCTATAACTTTTAGGCATAAGCAAGAAGCTCTGTTCTTTCTAAGTATGCACTTTGTTTTCTTCGTATACTTTTATATAACTAAATTATACCAACTACAATATTTTGTTAGTGTAAAATTTACATTTTACTTAGTGATAAGAAAGAAAAAAATAAAATAAAATTATGCGCAGGCATATGAGAGAAATTCACTGATGAAAAAAAGATATAAGAAAACTTTTTCATAAAAGATAATTTATAGAAGCTTTATCTTTCAAAGAACTTAAGAGAACTTATGTAAATTAGTTTCAACCCTCACAATTGAATTAAATAACATATATACAATGCCTTCCAACATTTCATTTTTTAGCTTCTCGTTGATATATAGTTCCTGATCCACGAATCAGCTGTATTTTAATTTTCTCTCCTTTTTATCCTTTTTCTTTTCTGTCAATTTGTATGTGATCCATATAAGATTTAATTATCTAATTCATTAAAATCAATTGTATTAGTTTACATATACTTATTTATAAGATTCAATTATCTAATTCATTAAAATTAAGAAAAATAATTAATTTAATTAATAATAAATTTATCTTAAATTTATAACTTTGTTCAAAATTATCCTTATCATTAATACTCTTTTTTTCTAATTATTTGTGAATACATTCTTTTTTTCTTTTAATTAGGATTATTTATAATCTAAAAATAATTAATACAATAAATATTATAAATGAAATCTTATAAAACGAAATAAATATTATTTTAAATTAGCATCTTATAAATAGAAATGAGAGAATAATTATTTTAATTCTTTGGTTTGCATGCTACTTCACTCTAGAGTCTATGGTATCTAAGTCATGTTTTGTTTCTTTCATGCCACAAGTCTAAGAATTACTTGACTGACTTTTTAATTCAAGAGAGATTTCTTATGCTTTTGAGTCATGACTCAGCGATTCATATTCATGTGTCAATCAGGAAGGCCAAGCACCTCACAAGATCAAAATCATACCAGGACACAAATGAACAATTTAAGGCATCTCAGGCATTCACACCACCAGAAAACAGTGGATCAAGTTTTGAATCCCAAAATCAACATGTTTTGCTAAATGTTAAGCTCAAATTTAAGAAGCCGTGAAATCAATATCCTTCTAGTTCGAATAATAACAGTCAACCCGCTGAAGGAATTACAAAATTAAAAAGAATCTAATTATCTTAATTTAAAATATTTATTGTTACCTTAATTAATATTCCTCATTATGTTAATTATGTCACTAAATTAACTATAGTTAATGATGAAGACTAAGAAAATGTTTGGGATCTAAATTAGAAGTAACAATTTTTTTTAACGAAATAATCTATTTAGTACGTTATTTTATTTTTCTGCAAAAGATTAATTTTATACTCACTAATCTATCTAAAATTATTTTTTACCCCGTATTGAATTTAAAAAATATTTTACCTATTTCAATATTGCTAATTTATCATGGGAAACTTTACACTAGGTGACATATTTATTTTCTTTTTTATTATGAAACATTAAATTCTACTTTTTTAATTTTTTTTCGTAAAACTATTTATTTTAATGAATTATTGCATTGTTAATTTTTTATTTATATGTAAAATATTTGGTCCCTAAAAAATACTTAATAAGAAATTCAAGATCATACGCAAAAAACAATTTTTCTTTGTTGTTTAAAATACTATTCTAAATAAAATATTTAAATATTGAAAAATGATTTTAAACAATATAAGTTTATTTATTTTAATTATAATCTATAAAAATTAAAAATTATTTAAAAGTACGTAATTACTTTTTTTAAGATCAATAAATAATGAGTTCCACCATATCATGAATATGTTTTAGTCGAATAGCATTATTTCAGGCTTGAAGAATAAAAATTCTAAGATGCAATTACTAGCTCTGTACAAAACAAATTGAGAAAATAAAGAAAGAAGAGTTTCTTTCTACAATTATTAGCTTTATATTTCTTTGTATCCATAAACCATTGACCTTGCTTTGCACCTTCACTGCTTTTGCAATGGCTTCTAACACCGTCGTCCAATGCACTTCTTCTTCATCTCATGCCATCAGGACAACATATGACGTGTTTGTCAGCTTCCGCGGTGAAGACACGCGCAACAACTTCACTGCTTTTCTCTTTCAAGCTCTCCGTAGAAATGGAATCGATGCCTTCAAAGATGATGCAGATCTCACGAAAGGCGAATCCATAGCACCCGGGCTGCTACAGGCCATTGAAGGGTCTCGCCTTTTCGTCGTGGTCTTCTCAAAGAACTATGCTTCCTCAACTTGGTGTTTGCGTGAACTAGCACACATCTGCAACTGCACTGATGAAGCATCCCCGAGTCGGGTTCTTCCAATTTTCTATGATGTTGATCCATCAGAGGTGCGGAAACAGAGTGGGTATTATGAGATAGCCTTTGCAGAACACGAAGAAAGATTCAGAGAAGATAAAGAGAAGATGGAAGAAGTTCTGAGATGGAGGGCAGCTCTGACTCGTGTGGCCAATCTCTCTGGCTGGGATATCCAAAATAAGTAACTTATTTATATCCATGTGCATACACATTTCATCATTTCTTAATCACGTTTTTTTATCAAATTTAATTACTATCGCTTTCTAAAGTAGAGATTCAGAGAAGTTGAGCAGATAACATGCAAATTGGATCTAAATTTATACATGTTTAATTCGAATGGTGTTTAAAAACTCTGAAATTATCTTGTCCTGTACATATATACATTCTGTTGTGGTTCTGATAATTTGTCATTCTTCATTTTCTTTAAACATTCAGGTCACAACCTGCAGTGATTGAAGAAATTGTTAAAAAGATAATATATATATTGGGTTCAAAATTTTCAAGTCTTCCAAATGATAATCTAGTTGGGATGGAATCTCGTGTCAAAGAATTAGTCAACCTTTTATATCACGGCTCGGTTAATGAGGTTCGAGTTGTCGGAATTAGTGGGATGGGTGGAATAGGAAAGTCAACTCTTGCTCGTGCTTTGTATGAAAGAATTTCTCATCAATATGATTTTCGTTGTTTCATTGAGAACGTAAGTAAAATTTACCGAGATACTGGTGCATTAGGTGTACAAAAACACTTACTTGCTCAATGTCTAAATGAGAGAAATCAAGAGATTTGCAATGCTTCCGACGGAACATGTTTGGTATGGACAAGGCTACGCAATGTAAAGGCATTAATAGTTCTTGATAATGTTGATCAAGTTGAACAACTAAATATGTTTACAGGAAATAGAGAGACTCTATTACATGAATGCCTTGGTGAAGGGAGCAGAATCATCATAATTTCTAGGGATCAACACATATTAAGGACACACGAAGTAAATCATATTTACAAAGTCCGACCGTTGAATCTAGACAATGCTGTTCAGTTATTTTGCAGAAATGCTTTCAAATGTAACTATATTATGAGTGATTATGAAGTGTTGACAAAGCATGTACTATCACATGCTCAAGGCCATCCTTTGGCAATTAAAGTAATAGGCAAATCTTTGTTTGGCCGAAATGTTTCACAATGGAGAAGTACATTGACTAGGCTAAGATATAACAAAAGTAGGGATATTATGGATGTCTTGCGAATAGGTTATGATGATCTCGAAAAAAAAGACAGGGAAATATTTCTAGATATTGCTTGCTTCTTCAATCTCAAATCTGAACATTATGTGAAGGAAATTCTAGATTTTCGTGGATTTGATCCTGAAATTGGTCTGCAAGTTCTTGTTGATAAATCACTCATATCCATTACTAGTGGGACGATTTTTATGCATGACTTGTTGAGTGATTTAGGCAAGTGTATTGTTCGAGAAAAATCACCTAAAGAGCCAAGAAAGTGGAGTCGATTGTGGGATTATGAAGATCTCTACAAAGTTATGTCAGACAATATGGTAAAATAGTTTTTTGAATTTATAAAAGTTAGTTTGCTCCATTTTTTACAAAATTTGTATATACTTCAAAAGATCTAATATTTTCATTCTTTTTTGCAATGTTGTAGGAAGCAGAAAATCTTGAAGCCATAGTTGTTGAAGTTATTTCATCGATGTTTCGTGAAACAACAATGAGAATTGATGCTCTATCAAAAATGAAAAACCTTAAAATTCTTAGGCTTTTCTGTGATGATAGTAATTTTTCAGGAAACTTAAATTGTCTTTCTAATGAATTAGGATATCTTACTTGGGAAAATTATCCCTTTGACTCTCTACCTCAATGTTTTCAGTCACACAAACTTTTTGAGTTAGATCTTTCTTGGGCTAACATCAAACAATTATGGGAAGGCACACAGGTAGTGTAAATTTTTATACTTTTTCTATTTTGTTTTTCTTTAAATGAATGTAACAACAGAAAAATTATCTTGCATTATTAGATTTCTGTTTGAATAATTAATAATGGCCCAAGTGTTATTTCTAATTTTGCCTTTTTCTATTGGCCCTTCATTGCAGCCTCTACCAAATTTGAGACGTTTGAATGTCTCTTACTGCACAAATCTAATCGAGGTGCCAAATTTTGGTGAGGCCCCAAATCTTAAAGAGTTATATCTCGAAAGATGTATACAACTAAGGCAGATACATCCATCCATTGGTCACCTAAGAAAGATTACTGTTTTAAATTTGAAAAAGTGTAGAAGTCTCATTGACTTGCCACATTTTGTAGAGGACCTAAATCTTGAAGAGTTGAATCTTGAAGGATGTGTACAACTAAGGCAGATACATCCATCCATTGGTCACCTAAGAAAGCTTACTGTTTTAAATTTGAAAGAGTGTAGAAGTCTCACTCACTTGCCACATTTTGTAGAGGACCTAAATCTTAAAGTGTTAAATCTCGAAGGATGTGTACAACTAAGACTGATACATCCATCCATTGTTCACCTAAGAAAGCTTATTCTTTTAAATTTGAAAAATTGCAAAAGTCTCGTAAGTTTACCCAACACCATATTGGGACTCAATTCTCTCGAATGGCTAAGTCTTTTCGGCTGTTCAAACCTATATAATATCCATTTATCTGAAGAACAAAGGGATGCAAGGCATTTAAAGAAGCTTCGTATGGGTGAAGCTGCCAGTTGTTCCCAATCAAGATTCTCGTTCCTCAAAAAGTGGCTTTCATGGCCTTTTGTGGCCTTCGACAAAAGCTTTGAGGATGCACATAAAGATTCAGTTGGATGTTTGTTGTCTTCCTTGCCTATTTTCTCATGTATGCGTGAACTTGATCTAAGTTTCTGCAATTTACTTAAAATCCCTGATGCTTTTGGAAATTTCTATTGCTTAGAAAAGCTACGTTTAAGGGGAAACAATTTTGAGACACTACCCAGCCTCAAGCACCTTTCGAAACTGTTTGTTTTAAACTTACAACACTGCAAGAGATTGAAATATTTGCCTGAGCTCCCTTCACGAACTGATTTGCGATTACCATCAAGATACGAGCCGCGCCGGCATTGGAGAGCTATTGAAAATGATGAAAGAGTATTGGGATTAAATAGTTTCAACTGCCCAGAATTAGTAGAGAGAGATTGCAGCACCAGGATGTGTTTGTCATGGATGACGCAATTGGTTCATCAGGTCTGCACTCCTTCCTTTCTTCCTCCTCCCTTTCTCTTTCTCTCTTTCTTTTTGCGGTACTAACATATAGCTGTGTCTGTGGTACTAGGCATTCTGTAAACATGAGTGGCAATGGTGGGGTCCAGTCATTTCTAGTATTATTCCAGGAAGTGAAATAGCAAGGTGGTTCGACAAACAGCATGCGGGCATGGGCAATGTCATACACATAGAACGCGCATCTCACTTTATGAAGCATGACAATAATTGGATAGGCCTTGCGTGTTGTTTAATATTCGTGCTACACAAACAAAGAAGAATGCGCCCTCCAGACTGGGAACAACGTCTCACTCTTTATATTCCGCTTCTTTTCCGTGAAGATCTAGTCACGGATGAATCCGACCACATGTGGCTATTCTATTACCCACAAGAACATTTCACTCTTTTTTCTGATTCATTGGATGTTGTGGTGAAATGTAGATCTAGTGATCTTGATCAATATTTGGATGTTGAGGTGAAGAAATATGGGTATCGTTGGGTATATAAACATGATATAGAATTGTCAAACTTAACAACGATGCACCACAAAAATTCGTCGCCTCCGAAGTGCAAATTTTTGGAAATTGAAGAAAACAAGTAGCCATTGCAATTCGGCTACACTTCCTTCATAGTTGACCTGGACTTTTGGTATAAACAGTCCAATCATCTCTTTATAAGGTACAAATTAAACAAATAAGGTGAGAAGAAATGCATGGTCTATGGATTAAAAAAAAAAAGAGAGAAAGAAACATATAGTTTGTTATTATTATTTTTAAAATAGAATTTAAACTATTTATTTATCCAGACACTATTTCTTGCTTGTCGTTTAATTTTTTATCTTAACATTTCGTTATTTCTTTCTTTATCTCTCTCTTTTCTCGTATTATATATGTGTGCGATGAAAATTTAAAAATTTTCAGAAAATATACTTTGATATTTGTTAATTTTATAAAGGCTATCTAATTTTGTTGTGATTTTAACTAAATTTATTATATAGCTATATTATGTTGTTAAATTCAATATATATAAATGTATATATATATATTCTTGATATTACAGTTCTACTAAGATATGTTACTATCTTAACTAATTACCTTCAAAT
>PYAF01001193.1:0-10730 GCA_007407185.1 Glycine tomentella
CTACTTGTTTTCATCCTATGGCTTATCTTCCAAGTGGCTGAATTCAAGAAGCTTCTTCCTCATTCTCCATGCTTCTCCACGTGAATGACAAGCTCAAAGGGAAGGAATACAAATTTTTCTTCCTTTCATGCTACATGTGGTCATTTTTGATGATGAATAAAAATCTAGTTTCAATATGGTATTTTCTTAAAAAGAAATCAAATTTAATCTGAATTCTTTTATCTAAAGAAAATTTTGAATATTAGAATTCTAGATGTTCCTAAGAATTTATCCCAATGATAGTTTAAATTAATCCCAAGCAGTCTTATACAGGGCAATACATAAACATTTCATTCTAGACTACATCCTTATCTTCTTTTTGACTGGTCTATACTTCTTCTGACCATCAAAATTACTAAACCATTTTATTAAATAGGTCTATTCATCCTATAATTAAGAGAAAATTTTATAGATTTTATGTACCATTTTTCCATATTTTCTGATGCTTGAGTTTTTTTTAATACAACCTCAAAGTTGTCATCTAAAATTTGTAGAAATTTTATTCTAGAGTTGTGTCACAAAATATGTTGATACTTAGTCAGCTAAGTGTATTTTATAATTTCATCAAGTTTCTACAAAATTTCTAAAGTTATTTGAGCATTTTTTGGCCTTGGGGCATTATGGTAAGTTATTATTCTTGGGACGTGATGGTAATTATCCAAAATGTTCAAGGGTATTTGTGTAATTTCTGCCACAAAATACCTAGCCAAAATATCTAGGGGCATTCTTGTCATTTCCAAAATAACCAAGGGCATTTGTGTAATTTCTTTCTTAAAATATCTAACTAAAATATCTAGGGGCATTTTCGTAATTTTAACCTCAAGGGCATTTCTATCATTTCTAATTTAAGGGAAAAGTGATATGGTCATTTATCTAGTTATCATTACACTTCCACAATTAAATTTTAAATATGAATTCAAAATAAAATTTGAGGATGTTACACTTCTCTCTCCTTGGTTCGTTCTCCTCTGGGTTCTTCCGTTCTCCCTCTCTACTGGTTTGTTCTTCCTTTTTTCTTGCATCCATGCATGGATTTTTATACACAACTGGTCCAAGAGGTGCTAGACCAACTCACCCAGGCGAGTTGATTGCTTCATGGAGAGGTAATCTCATTAGCCCAGATGAGATGATTGTTAGCCTGGGTGAATTTCACTTATGGAATTTTGTTAAATTGACCTTTTTGCCCTTCATCTTGTCTTGGTTTTTGGATGCAACATATACCTATCGAAACATCAAAATGGAATGGATGAATCTTTCAAATTTAAACAACAACATTTATAAATGTACAAAATATAAAGCAACTAGAATTAGGGAAGTTTATAAGAAAATTACTAAAATCAAAAGATAAGTCCAGTATTATAATCTTGAAAATAACTAAAATATGACACTTATCACTAGTTTAATCATTTCTAGAGTTATACAAAACATTTTTAAGTGAAACTGATTAAGCATTTTTAGTTTACTATTTTCTATTCTTCTTAGCTTTTTTAACTCTCTTGGACTCTTATTTTCTCACTTTAACTCAGTTTTGGTCTTAGGCAAATAATTGGGCTTAATTAGTAATTGTTGTTTATTTTCAAATTTTGTGCTTATTTGACATATCTTCCTTGTGCAGGACCTAGAGGATTCTACAGAACTCCAAATGGAGCATATGAGTAGTCCCTGGAAAGCTAAGGACTGAGGGTCATTTTAGGCTTAGAAGTTAGAAACTCTGCACTTGAGCTTTGGATTGCGAGATTGGGATTTGATTTGTGTAATTAGCTTGATTAGTTAGATTAGATAGGCCTAATTAGGACCCGTCCTTTCCTACTGATTCAGTCACTATATATTAGTGTAGTTAGTTAGTTAGTTACTTCATTTTGTATAAATAGAATTTGTAGCTTCTTGTGCAAGTTTTTTGGATCCAAATCTTTTCTCTCTTTTTTTTTTTCTCTTAACCGTTCTTCATTTTTCTACTTCTTTTAAATTTTGTTCTTCTATTTTCTTACACAAATTCTGTTTCTCTTCCAATGATGATGATTATGGAAGGCTAAACAATCAATTAATCCAAGGATCCAGTCCAATCAAGGAGAATTTGAGTTCTGGTTTGGTATCTCAATTTTTGTGTGAATGTTCATCTTCTTCTTCAATCCTATTTTCGATTTTCATGATTATGAATGTATTTAGGATTGAAAATGGATTAGATTAGGGATTTATTTCCTAATTTTGAATTTTAATCACATATTGTTTGGATAATATTTCAATCTGATTTGTGATTTCATTTGATTTAGGACTTAATTTGATTGAAATGCTTCTAATGAAATTGGTTGAACTTTCACAATATGATTTGGTGAATTGGATTCATATTTTTTTGAATATGTTTGACAACATCTTTCATTTATTCTATAGTTTTTGTATTTTCTGCAATTGTTGTTCATTTCTGCAATCTTTGTTCATTATCTGTAAATCGTTCGATAGAATTTCTCTGTTGTTTATAAGTGGATTAAGTTAGGAACCAAATTGAATTGTATCTCTTCGCCGAACTAGATTATTGTTATGCTACAAAAGTATCCTAGTTTTATTTGTTTTGTAATGATTCGACAGTCGTTATCAGAAACCAAAAAACCATTAGTTAGCTTACATCAAGGTCTACAACTTTCATGCAGACAACTTTTCCAAAATCATACTCTATAACCAATTATTGGCTGTTTTAATCAATTAAAACTCATTGTAACCGATTGCAACAGGGCTCGGGGTAAACAAAATAGTCCTTGGGCTTGAATCAATTGATTACAAACCTATGTAATTGATTACAATCAGTCAGAATCCAAAAGCAACCTTTGGAACTCATTTTAATTGATTATTGCATGATGTAATCGGTTAGAATTATTCAAAACTACAAAAAGTTACGATTTTTAAACCAAGACATCATATTTCATCAAAACAAAATCATTTCTTTCAATCCAAAATATTCAACAATGGATTTAAGCTTTAATAAAACATTTTCTAATATTTCCAAACATAAAAAATAAGAAAGAGGTGAGTTTCCCTTACCTCTACAAACCAAGAATCAAACTTTGAGAGGAAGAAGAGAAAAAGAAAGGGCTTTGAGTCCAAGATGAGAGCTTTCCTACTATCACTCAGCCACCACACAACAAGTCACCACCCAGAACCCATCAGGAAACAAAAACAACATTAAAATCCAAAAAATGAGCTCTTTCATGATCCCCCATGGGTGCTTTATGAAGGAAAACTAAAATGGAACTTCAATTGGAAGGGAAAGAGGATTCTTACCATTGTACACATCCTCAAACAACAAAAAGGAGTAAGAAATGTGCTCTCTTGAACAAGGTAAATCAATAGTACAAGCTTCCAAAGAATGAGCCCCCTTGGGAAGAAGAAAGAAACAACAAGGTGTATTTATAAGGTTGGTTCAGATTATGCAAGGGTTTTGGGAAGGTTTATGACTCTTCCTATTCCTTCTCTTTGTATCTCAAAGCTCACTAAACTCACCCATCCCGTTCCCATCACTCAAAGCCCACTAACCTAGGCCTAAACACTCTAAAAACCCAACTAATCACACATGCAACATGGTTTAAGCATAAACATAAATATGAACACACACACACACACACACACACACACACACACATATAAACACCACAAACCATCCCCTCATAATTAATTAATTAATTATGGACACTGAAATTTAATTTAATTACTACTCTTACAATCTAATTGAAACATTTAATCAAGCAATATGTAGATCATAGTGTTATAGAGTGTGACACCTTCTTTTCCAATTCGTGTTTATTCCATTTTTTCTATATCTTTTGTTATTTCATTTATCTTGTTCTTGTTTACGCCATTGATATAATTGTTTTATTGCTTTGTGCTAGTTTCGTCTCTTCTTCTACCTCACCTCTTACATTATTTTATCTTTTTAATTTTGTTACAAGATAACCAACTCAAAAAAATCTATAAAACAATATGATTCCTACTAGGATCATATTAGTGTGGGTCCCACACTATATTTTGAAATTTATCCCCCCCTCTACTTTATTTTTTCCTTTACTAAATAGGAGGTAAATTATGAGATTTTATTTCTCTTTTAATCCTAAGTAAAATCTTTATTTTCATAATTTTGGTTAGAGTTACAGGGCTCTCAAGTGGGCCACGTGTTATTTTTGTTTATTTTTTGATTAAAATAGTTTTTGTTCTTATAAATATGAAAATATTCAAATTCATCCTTGTAAAATTCTCAATGCATTTTTTGTTTTCACAAAATTGAAATATATTATTTTTTAATCAAAGTAAGGTTCGTACATCCGAACATACATTCATAATTTTTTACATCAGTTCACTACTAGAAAATAAGCTTTTAACATTGATTGTTTTGGACTTTCAACATTGATTTTTACCCGATATTGAAACCACCGACGTTAAAAGTATTAACATTAACATTGGTTTTCAAAAATCGATGTTAACAAAATTATACAACATCGATTTTTCTTAAAAATTGATGTCGCCTAATAAGAAATAAACAAAAAAATGAAAAATATGCATAAAACAACATCGATTTTTACTTAAAACTAATTTTGTAAGGTGAAAAACAATATCGATTCTGCAAAAATTGATGTAGAAATGACACCTTCTACATCAATTTTTCCAAAATTAATTTAGAGATGGAACTTTCTACATCGGTCTTGGAAAAACCGATGTTATTTTCACCTTTCGATGTTGAAATTGCCATTTCTACATCGGTTTTTCCTATAACTGATGTTGCATAGTCACTTTTTACATCGTTTATTATATAATCGATGTGGAATGTCATTTTTTAAAAAATAATATGGCCTATTCTCCTTATTCCCTCCCTATAATATTAAAAAACACATTAAAAACTTAAACAAAAATATTAAGATACTTCTATTAACAATTAATACAAATATTCATACAATCATATACCCAAAAAAATATTGGTCCCCTTTTCATATATATTCTGCAATAGAAAAAAAGAAGATAATTTTAAAGAAAAGATTCAACTTAGCAAGAGAGTGTCCCAAAATTCAAATGGACATTATAAAGAAACCTCTTAATGATCCAATGTCAAAGACTCTCTTCAAATATTCTCTTAAGAAACATATAAGACAAAATGAAAGTAAAAAGATTGGGCCAAAGAATCAGCATAAGCTACAAAGTGACTCTCTCGGAATGGCTATTAGCCTATTAGTGCATAAAAAAAAAGGTTGGAATAGACAAAAAGATAGACAGATAACTACAAACCTTAGTACCTGGCTATCCATGGTAATTGCCAAATAATGACTATCCCAACAGGCAATTTGTTGTATCATTAGACCGTGTAATGCTTTTATTTACACTAACAAACCACCTCTAGCCCTAATTTAAGATGAACATTCTTTTTATAATCAAATGTTAACTGATCAACATTTTTTATCCTTTCTCTCCTTTCTTAGGTTGACGTAAATAAAACTATTTTTCTTGAAATAAAGACGAACATCTCACCTCACTTTTATAATAAAAAATCAGATAAAAAATAAAATAGACACAATTAAAGAATATGGGTTGATAAATGTAATTAAGTATCACAAGCAAATGGAGACAGAACATAAGTTAATTACCTTTGCATGCTTGATAATAGGAGTTTTGAGCCCTGAAATGACTTCTTTTGCATCATATATCACTCTCACTTCTCCACTATTTGTATCCTTTACTTTAATTGTCATGCATAATTTAATTTGATAAGCAATGCGTCACTAAAATAAGCATAATGTAGCATAAGATTCTTATAGATTTTATATTAATTTTTTATTTATTATAAATTTACTCTTCATGGCAAAGAAAAATAAATACAGCTGGAGGGATTGTACGTACTTATCCCAATGAGCTCCTTAAAAATAGATTTATCATACCCATCTATTTTTTAGTAATTTGATCTGAGCATACATTAGATGGAGCTTGCTACATGGCAAGGCTGGAGATACTGTTCTTGCAAGAAGATGGTTGGACATCAGAAACTTATTAGGACTCTTGGCAAGTGTATCGATTTATTGTTGTAAGTTACAAAATTTATAAAGATCGTCTCCATAGGGACTTGAGCTACTCAGTTAATCCAAAGAAAATTTAACAGTTCAATAGTTATGTACAAGTATGTTGAGCGGAATTTCATTTAGTTGTGAAAGTAACGTAAAATTACTAAACTTTAATAAATGAAATATATCTATGAGAAAGTGGGATTGGATTTCATCATTCTTATCCTTATCATTCAATTAACGTTTATCATGTATAAATCAATTTCTATCTTTATTGATGCACACTATTTTGCTCCAAATCGATCCCTCGCATTCAAGTTCTAAGGATATCTACCGAATATCGATCCCTTGCATATGAAGTAAATACCCCAACATTATAATCGTAATCGCGTGCTTTATGCAATCAGAACGTTATACCCTATTTCCTAGCAACGTAACATAATGAGTAAAATCATTCGGTTCAAACCCTAAGATTACTTTCCAGTCTCACTTTGAGTTAAATTCATAAAACTAGTGATCAAGTAGAATCAAGCATTAAGGACAGAATGAAATTACCAATAAGGAATAGAAATGATTCATGCATAAATAAATATTAAAAGAGATACGTAGGGTTAAGAAGATTACATCCAATCCTCAAGAGAAGCTAGCTACTCATTGTGGAGAGAACCTCCTTAAGGGAAGATTCGATAAAGGGCCTCACCGCTTCTTCCCGGCAGAGTTTCCACAATAATTCTCACTTCTCTCACTTCCCTAACCTACCTAATACTAGTATTTAAGCTCCTAAACCTAAGAAACAAGCTAAGAAGCAAAGGAATGAAGAAATGGCATTTTTTTCCTCTTCAAATTTGTGGCCTATTTATAGAAATCTCCCTTCTGCCAGCTTCACTCGCCCAGGGGAGTGTTTTTGCCTTGTTTCACTTGCCTGGGCGAGCTAATGTTATCTTTTGGGAACTTGAGCTCGCCTCGGCAAGCAAAATACACTGGAAGAGCTCGCCTAGGTGAGTAAGAATCTTAATGCTAAAGAAAGCTTTGGGCCTGGATGAGTTTTTGGGCCATTTTGCTTGTAACACCTCACAGGTTTGATCTTTTAAGCCCTTCTTGCTTGCTTTGCTTGTTCGGAAGTCTCGGAACCTATCAAAATACAAGATATGATTGGATTAATCTTCCAAAATATAAAAACAACATTCATACAAGTAATAGATATAAATCAAATAGGTTTAAGGCAAGTTTATAGACAAAGTTAATGAAATCAAAAGATAAGTGTTGTCATTTAAGACATGATTTTAACTGAAATATGACACTTATCACTCTCTCCAACCTAGAATCTTGCTTGTCCTCAAGCAAAGTAAATTAACACTAGGACTATAGTAAATACTTATGAACATGCTTTGTAAAGAATCAACTTTCCAGAGTGATCAGAACATATTTTCAAATAGTCAAACTTGAGAATTTGAAACAAAAGATGGAGTTCACAAAACCAAATGAGATTAAGATCAATTCACATTTCATTTCTAAAGAACATCAGAGAAAACACTAAATTGATTCAAAAAGAGGAAAACCTCTCAAATGTGTTTAGTTCTCCCAGGTAAGTGTTTATTCTCAATTCCATCACTGATATATAATAGATCAATTTTGTAGTTCATTTCCCATCAAATCAAAGTACATACTTATCATGGATCATTAGGTCTTTTGTGGTTTGGCTTGCCTAGAAAGGAATCTTGGTTTTTTTTGGATTTTCAAATGACCTTGGGACTAGGAGAGCAAATAATGATAAAACAATTAGATCATCACCTCCTATTTTTCTTTCCAAGATATCCATGTTTCTCATATCAATCTTTTCATTCACCCAACTTTGTATCATTTAAAACACATAGAATTTGTTTCCTTTTTCTCTTTTCTTTTTCTTTTTCTTTTTCTTTCTTTTCTTTCACATGAATAGCAACAACCATATTTAAAAGTTTTTTTCATTGCATGAGCTTCCCAAAAGATTGCTCTCCTAACCTAAGGTAAGGTAGAGAATTCTTATCCTAGGTTAGGGTTCAACAAAATATCAAGTGTTTGGCTTAAAGGGGTTACAAAGGTAAATCATTATATATTGGGATAGCTTTTTGGCCAGTGGCTTAAAAAATGTTCAAAAAGAAAGAAGGCCTAAATCATATCCATGCATCATATGTTATGACAATTAGAAATTCATGCAAAATCAACTATAAATAGATCAGTGAGGACACTCAATGTTTTTTATGTGGTTGCACACACTCACTAGGCTTAAGGTCTTCTTTCATGTTCAAATTAAATCAATGTTTTGAAAGATGTTCTTTATCATTTCTATGTAAAAATATATGCCTTCATTTGATCTTTGGAAAACCATTCATTTGCTTATTATTCTCAAAGTTTCCAAAATTCATTTTGTGGTGTTCTGATCTAATACAAAAGCAAATTTCAAATCATTTATCTGTTGATTCTTTTCAAAACACGACATATCAGTTATACTACCATGTTAATAAAACAAAAAGTATTTATAATGTGTGTTTTCAAAAAGAGAGAAACCTCTGTGTGCAAGCAAAAAGAATAAAAAATGCACAAAATTTATTTAAGCAAACATCAAACATAGTGACTAAATAAACAGAGTACTGAATTTAAACTACAAAGCAGTAAAGAAATATAAAACAATGTCACAGAATTTTAAAGATCATGGTTGAGGAGCTCGATTTCCTCAATTCAGATAATCAACAAGATCTGTCATGTTCTTCATCCTCACCTGCTTTGCCTTTTCCTTACAAAATGGACCTGTATCCAAGTTCTAACAAAACAGATGATACTTTCAAAAAGATAAGATATAAACTTTTAAAAAGACATATAACATTAAAACAACAAAAATAAAGACAAAAATTAAAAACACTAGGTTGCCTCCCAGGAGTGCTTCTTTAACGTCGTATTAGCTGGACGCCTTTGTTATGGCTTTGGCTCCCAGCAATTGGACAATAGGGATGAGCCAATGGCTTTTGTATTTTCCTCCAACATTTTCACCAGTTTCTTTTCTTTTTCAGAGAGACTTGAATGGCTTATGACTGGTTTCTTTGAATTTCCTGCAAGAAAAACATTTTTAGCATGTGGAGGTACTGCATTTACCTTTATTGGTGATTCTTGATTCTTTTCTTCCTCTAACAATTCCTCAAAGAATGATTGCTAGTAAGGAATTTCCTTGTAAGCATCTGACTGTTGGAGATAATCAGAACTATCATTGTCTCCAAATTCACTCATCTCCTCAAATGCCACTCCCTTGGTTCTTTTGGATTTGCTGAAAAAGGTCCACTGCTATGCTCAGATATTTGTTTTGCAAGCTTTCCAACCTGAACTTCAAGACTTTTGATGGAAGCCTTAGTGTTCTTTTGATTTGTGATAGACATATGCATAAACTGAGTTAGAGTATCTTCTATTTTTGAAATTCTATCAGGCTGAGCTTGTTGTTGTTGTGGTGGTGGACTCATAGTTGAAGAACCTATATAAGAGTTGTTAGAGGGACCTCAGTAACCTTGGTAATTTCCTTGGAAGTTCTGTTGAGGTTTGGTTTGATTCTGCATATAATAAGCCTCCTTTTCTTGTTAGAGGGACCTCAGTAACCTTGGTAATTTCCTTGCTGAAATTGTTGAGGAAGTTGGCCTATTTGTTTTGTCAAGGCCTCTATTTGTTGTGTCAAGAGCTTATTCTGAGCTAGAATTGCATTCTGAGTATCCAGCTCCATTATGCCTTTTCTTTGAATCGGAGATCTATCATGGTGAGACTGGTAATCACTGGCTGTTATGGAGTCAATGGTTATAATTGCTTCCTTCGGGCTCTTTGACATCATTGTACCTCCAGCTGAGGCATCAAGAATCATCTTTGTTTGAGGTCTCAAACCACGGTAAAAAAATATGTAATTGCGCAGCATCATCAAAATTGTGATTTGGGCACCTCTACAGTAGTGATTTGAATCTCTCCCATGTTTCACAGAGAGATTCATTAAACCCTTGAGAAAAAGTAGCAATGGCTGATTTGGTGCTTATGTATCTAGAGGGTGGAAAAAATTTGGCAATGAATTTTGTAATATCTTTATTTTTTTTTTCATATGATTAAGCACGTGTTAAGCTTAGGATTAAGTTTATAAATGAGGAGATATTACTTGGCCTTGGAATCCCTTGAAAGGAGGCTTAAACGCTTGAGAAAGAGTGGAAATAGGATATTCTGGCATGTGGCGCGACCCACGTGAAGTGTGGCGCGACCCGCGCCGGATGTATAAGAATGCCAATGCTGTCTGGCATCCCAAGTGGGTAGCGTGGGAGTCCAAGTGAGTAGCGTGGGAAGTGGCTTAGAAATGACATTTTCTGTCTGCCATCCCAAGTGGGTAGCGTGGGAGTCCAAGTGAGTCGCGTGGGAAGTGGCTTAGAAATGGCATTTTCTGTCTGCCATCCCAAGTGAGTAGCGTAGGAACCCAAGTGAGTAGCGTGGGAACGTCGGCAGAATTGGAATTTAAAGGCCAAAACATGAGGAATGGAGAAAATTCCATTTCTTCTTCCTCCCCTTAGCCCAACCTCCATGGTTGAAGTCCTTAAGCTTCTTAGGACTTGTTTTCTCAGCCTAAACACTTCCTTGTGACCTTAAACCTTGTTTAAACCGATTAGAAAG
>PYAF01001193.1:17858-33807 GCA_007407185.1 Glycine tomentella
TGCACGGCCTAAGCTCTCTTAGAGCTGTCCCAATTTCAGTCTTACACCCTTTTTATAGGGTGATTAAAGCTTGATTTTTGTTACAAATATCCAAGGGTAATTATGGTTAGCTTTTTACTTGGTTTAATCCTATTGGCTAAGCTTTTTCCACCTTACAAGTGGCTAGATTCTTGAGAATTCCACACCCTTCTCCATCCCTTTTCATCCTCACGTGGAATGCCAAGGCTTCTAGGAAAAGTTTTACCAATTTTCCTACCTTTTACGTTTTTGTGTTTTTCTTCATTCTTAAAAAACCCATTTTATTAAAATATGCATTCTGAATTCGTTAACCGTTGGATCTTCTTGAAATTTTACAGGCATACTCCTATCCCACATATCTAACTTTGGCCTGTTGGGATCTTTGAAATAATGCTTATAAATGTCTACGTGTCCAAAATGAGCTAAGAGGATGTTTTCTTCAAAAAATCTTCTTAATTCATTATTATCTTACTTTACAAATGGACCAATGGCATGTATCCTAGCCTTTTAAGCATCCATGTGTCCATTCTTGAAGTTTCTTAGAGTTTTCCTCCATTGATCTTGCATCATACGGTCAAGGCTTAATTTAGAAGTCCAAATCAATCCAATTTTTCCTTTATTACCTATAATAACTAAATTTTACTTTCTTATTGGTTCATTTTGTCTTGAATTATTAGAATTACTAAGCTAACTCATTTAGGAATCCTATCCCTCTCATAATTAAGAGAAAACTCCATAGATTATATCTATTATTTTCCTGAGGTTTTCTGATACCTGAGGTAGTCTATATTAGCTCTTTTCAAATTATCTACCAAAATTCCTAGAAATTATAGTTTATGGTTCTCTGCCACCAACCATGTTGATAATTTGTTGTCTAAAAGTATTTTATCCAATACTCAGGTTCCCACAAATTTCTAAAGTCATCTTGGTCATTTTTGACCTAAAGGGTATTTTGGTAATTTCACCACTCACCTTAGGGGTATAATCGTTATTTCAAAAAACTGTTCAGGATATCTCTGTAAGTATCACCCTAAGGGTATTCTGATCATTTTTCAAACATCCAAGAGTATTTATAAAATTTCCTCCTTAAAATATCTTACTAAAATATCTAGGGGCATTTTAGTCATTTCAAAAATGTCCAGGGGTATTTTTGTCATTTCTCCTGAATCTTTTTATACTGCCTCTGATCAACATTTTATCTTAGTAATTGACTGTGATTCCAAAATTTGGGGTGTTACAAAGCATCCTTTAACAAGGTGTCTTGCTAATGAAGCCTTCTTGGATAGGTACCATTAATGCCTTGCAAAAGAGAATTATCATCACAAGATAATACATTAGAGTTAGTATCCAAACAAGTTTCCTTATTTGAACAACTATATCCCTCTTGTTCTATCCAATAAACTCTCTTGCCATCTTTTTCTTCTATTTTCAAAATTTTCTCTCCTTTTTCTTTTCTTTTTGTTTCTCTTTTTCTCTTTTGTTTTCTTTTTCTCTACATTTCTCTTTTTTTTTCTTTACTTCATTTCTCATGACTTCTTCTATGTTTATCTAACATCTTATAAAATTATTCTTTTTGTTTTTTGAAGACTTTCTTCAAGTGCCTTGTTAGATTGTTAGATGTTGAAGTTGGAGTTCCATTTTCTCTTCTTTAGTCATGTTTCAAAGAAAGAAGGTTAGTAGCCAAAAAAAAAAAAAGTTAAGAGCCTCTCCACTCTTCTCACGTGTTTACCCTTTTAGTATGATTTCACTCGTGTTTCTCACAAAAATAGACTTTTCATTAATAAAAATTATCTTGCTTTTTATATAATTCAAATCCTTTTTTATAAGTTCTTAAATAGAACTCTGAATTCATATCAATTATGAAAAGTCGATACAATTATAAATCATTCTCACCGAAATGATTAGAATGTCATAAAAAAAAGGGGTTGAATTGTGACTTTGTCAATTTTTCTTGAAACTTTAACCTTTTTGAACTTTTACTAAAGATTATATTGGTCATATATTATGTTTTTTAGTTTTTTATTATTATTGCTTTTTAATCTATTACATTATATGTTATATGTAATAGGTTATACTTAAATTGTTTATTTTATTATTTTAGGCTTAATTCTACTTCTTGCTCTTAATTTTTTGATTTTTGGCAAATTTTATCCTTGGAAAATTAATTTAATGAATTTTACTCCTAACTTTTTATAAATCCTACAAATTTGACCTTTTGTAGTTGAGCTAATGTGTCAGGTAAAAGTTAGAAGTAAAATTTTCCAAAAATTAAAAATTTAAGGGTAAAAAGTACAATTATTTTAGCATGTCATGTTAACCCAATGAGAAAGGTAAAATTTGCAAATTTTCTAAAAAGTTGGGAGTAATATGCATTAAATTAATTTATTACGGGTAACATTTGTCAAAATTGGGATTAAAAAGTACAATTAAACCTATTTTACATCATTCTTTAGTTTTATTATTATATTGAGTTATGGTTTACTCTTACATACAAAATAAAAAAAGAAAAGCTAAAATTGGACCCACCAAACCAAACAAGAAAAATAAGGATAATAAATTGAAGGTTATATAATTAATTAGATTTATAATTATTATGAAATTAAAATTTTAATATGATGACTTTCGAAGATTTAAGTGAATTTTATCTATGTGTATAAATAGATATAGATACTAATAATATGATAAATTTAGATATTTATATATGTATATAGATATATATAATTTATATATTTATATTTACTTATATATATTGTATATACAATTTGCCGTGTTGTTACAGAGAAAGCCATGAAGCTTAGTGCGCGTCTCCCAAGGACGCTTCACAGAATGCATCAAGATAAACATGCCACCTGAATTGCTTATCAGTTATGGCAGATGGGGTCTGGGGAGGTCGGTGACGACACAGACAATCCTGCTCAAGAATCGGCACGATGAAGACGAAGCAAATCGTAAAATGGTCGTTGGATCACAATTTTAATAACATTGACAAAGCTCTATAATTTTCTTTCAGAGGAGTAAAAATAATTAGTATTATAATATATAAATTAAATATAATAATTTTTTATTTTACTAATAACACTTCTTACTTTCTTGCTTACAATTTTTATATATTTTGCTGCTACTATGTTAAAAAATTAAAAAATATATTAGCATGTTTTTGTGGAAAAAAGCAAGAAAAATTAAGTTATTTTTATACAAAACAATTTTTTATGAGAATATAAAAAAAATAAAAAGAAAAAGTTTTCTATGATTGTTTTAATTAAGTTAAGGAAATAATTATAATTTTCCCAGATTATAATAAATGTTGCAGAAAAAAATTGCAAAAACATCTTAAAATTAAAGATAAATATTCATTTTTATTCTTGAATTTATAATTTTGTATTGACACTTAGGTCTTGAAAAATGAAAAATTAAAATTTTATTTTTAAATTTATAAAAAAATACAACAAATTTGTTCCATTGTTAATTTTCTATGTTAAATTAAATAGAAGAAACTTAATCAAACTAGATGCCAAAAATTGGAAATTGAAAGTGGATGTGACAATAAGATATTGATGTGACAATAAGATATTGTACGGTCCTTGTCCTCCAGCCTCTTACTTCATTTTGTTTTTCTTCTAAATTGTCGTTGGAATGAAGACACCCAATTGGTCCGACATTTCCAAATGCCCACCACCGGCCCTTCTCCTTTCCGGGAATTGCTTCATACACTATACAAAGTTCTTCATACACCATATAAAATTTGAAAATGGCCAAAATACCCCTATCAACAGCTTTTAACTCCATGACACTTCCAAGATAGATCTCTCTTCATACACTTGTTGTTTTGCTTTAGTTTGGTGGTTGCAGAGTTGTTGGTTGTGCACTTGTGGTTGCTGGTAGTGAAGATTGGTGTTTGCGTTCATCGGAGCGAAGCTGGTGGTGGCTGGTGGTCGTTGTTGGTGGTTGGTGCGCGTTGTCAGCTCAGGTACGATATTCCATACGGATTAGTTGATCCGTATGGTCCATATGGATCACCTGATCCATATGGTCCATATGTATTTTTATTTTTAAATAATTATGTTTAAAAAAATAAAAAAAAGGCTTATAATGGATGTTTAGTATGGATAAATTGGATACTTTGCTATGTTATGATTTTTTTTATTATCTTGAATATTATATTTATGATACTTAGTTAATGTAATTGATGTTGTATTTGCTATGAATTTATGACTTTAATGTTGTTAAATATTTATATTATACGTATGTTTTGTGAATTATTATTTCTTTTTTAAAGATGGACAACGATGACTGGATGTATGATAGCATTATGTCTAAAGAAATTAATATGGAAAATATGGATGAAGACATTGAAGATAAAAATAATGCATTTGAAAATGTGAATTATTCAGTTAATTGTTCTGTAGCCTTCAACACGTCTGAGGTATTTATCTGATTTTGGAATAAGTTAAAGTTCTTAAATGATTGACCAGTTTTACAGGTTTTTAAAAGTTATCCATTTTTGTATGTGTTCATTTCCCGTGAGGACGTGTTGAAGTGGGCTCGTACTGTTGCATATGATAATGGTTTTGTAGTTGTTATAATGAGGAGTGGCATGTCAAATGGAAAGCTGGGGACAACATCATATGTTTTAATTGGTTGTGAAAGGAGCGGAAAGTATAGATCATGGAAAAAGGTTTTGTACCCTCAAGGACTAGCACCAGAAAATGTGAATGCCCTTTTAAGCTGCGAGCCAAACCAGTCCCGGGAGGTCAAGGATGGATAGTGAATGTAATATGTGGCACCCATAATCATGGTTTAGCTAAGTCATTTTGTGGACACCCATATGCTAGTCGACTATATGAAGAGGAGAAGATCATAGTTGCTGATATGACAAGGTCGATGGTGAAACCAAAACTTTGAAGGATCACAATGCCAATTATACAAGTTCGAAGCAACTATACAATGCAAGTTATGCATACCGGACGCGTATTAGAGGCAATGATACTGAAATGCAACAATTAATGAAACTTCTTGAACATGATTCGTGTAACATCCCGGGCGCTGACAAGGGCGGGGAGTGATCGCCGGTGCAGTGAAGCACAGACAAGGAGCGGCTCCTGGCAGGCTTCCAGCGAGAGGGGTACATGAATGAATCGAATGCACACCTGAACTAGAGGGATCCAGAGGCTGTGCAGGTATGAGACTGTACAGTTGAGGATAACTTAAAGGATTTAATAGGTACTACCTCTACAAACAAGGTGCATCTACTTTTCGGTAGCCCATAACATAAGAACTCCACAGTTAAGCGTGCTTGACTTGGAGCAATTTTGGGATGGGTGACCTCCTGGGAAGTTTCTCAGGAAGTGTGTGAGTGAGGACAAAGCACACTGAAAAGTCTTGTGTTGGTTTGTAGGGACAGTCGTTGATCCTGCAAGTGGTCGGGCATTACAAGTGGTACCAGAGCAAGGCCTCTCTACCAGTAAGGTGTGGTTCGAGGACGAACCAGGCGGAAGCTGGTGGGCATGTAACATCCCGGGCGCTAACGAGGGCGGGGAGTGATCGCCGGTGCAGTGAGGCACGGACAATGAGCGGCTCCTGGCAGGCTCCCAGCGAGAGGGGTACATGAATGAATCGAATGCACACCTGAACGAGAGGGATCCAGAGGCTGTGCAGGTATGGGACTGTACAGTTGAGGATAACTTAAAGGATTTAATAGGTACTACCTATACAAACAAGGTGCATCTACTTTTCGGTAGCCCATAATATAAGAACATCACAGTTAAGCGTGCTTGACTTGGAGCAATCTTAGGATGGGTGACCTCCTGGAAAGTTTCTCAGGAAGTGTGTGAGTGAGGACAAAGCACACTGAAAAGTCTTGTGTTGGTATGTAGGGACAGTCGTTGATCCTGCAAGTGGTCGGGCGTTACAATTCGTATATTCATTGGCATAGAGTGAAGGATAAAAATGTTATTGATAAGTGCCAAATCTTAGTGAAATTAAAGTTATATTAAAGGCACTTATCTTTCATTTTTGCTAAAGATTATCTATAAAAACTTGTCCTAACCTAGTTAGTTTGTATTTAGTGCTTAGGATAAAAGTTGTTTTCATATTCTTGAAGACTTATCCAATCCTTTCTTGCTTTTTAATAGTTAAAGGATTTACGAAACTTTCGAACACATAAAGCAAGCAAAAATGGATCAGAAAGTAAACATGGGAGGTACAACAATCAAAACAGGCCCAAAATCCATCAAGGCCCAAAAGCTTCTTCTGGATGGTACGTTTAACTCGCCCAAGCGAGTTAAACATGCACAAAACACTCACTTGGGTGAGTGGCTTCATCAAGTGGGCCTTCAGACAAGTGGATTTAGCAAGTGGGCTTCCAAGTGGGTTTAAGCTTGCCCAAGCGAGCAAACAAAGGCAAAAACACTCGCTTGGGCGAGTGAACTCGAGCAGCCAACCCCCTATAAATAGCCATGCACCCCCCCAAGGATATGACACTTCTTGCAACTTCCATTCTTCAATCTCCTTGCTCCCAAGCTTGTGCTTAGCCTCATGGTCTTCAAATCTTGTTAGTAGATAGCTTAAGATAGTGAGAGAGGTGAGGATTAGTGTGAAAACTCTGTCAAAAAGAAGCAGTGATGAGTCCTTTCATCTATTCTTCTAAGGAGGTTCTCACCATGCTTGGCTAAGCTTCTCTCAAAGGATTGAATGTAATCTTCTTACCCTTAAGTATCTCTTTTAATATTTATTTACGCATAAGTCTTTTCTATTTATTATTGATAAATTTATTCCGTACTTAATGTTTGATTCTATTTGATTAATAGTTTCATGAAATAAGGTTCTAGGTTTAACTTGAAAGTACTCTTAAAACTTGAACTGAATAAATTTATTCTTTACGTTACGTTGCTAGGAATAGAGCATAACATTTAGATTGCAAATAACATGCGAATATGATCGTAATGCTGGGGTATTTATTTTATATTCGAGAGATCGATATTTGATAAATATTCTTAGGATTCTCAAATACGAGGGATCGATTTGGGGTGATTTTATGTGTGCATCAATAATAAAAGAAAATAACTTATGCATGGTAATATTAATTGAATACTAAGGGTACGAACGATGAAATCCAATCCTATGTTTTTGAATTAATTAAACTCGACTTATTATTTTCCGTAATCCTCCGTAATTTTCCGTCATTCGTAATCTTCTGCACTAAATTTATTATTTTTGTTTCTTCTAAATTTTCATAATTTCTGTTAATCCACAACTACATGAAACTCCGTTCACACTCATTGTACATAATTATTAAACTGTTAAGTTTTATTTAAATTAACTGAGTAAATCAAGTCCCTGTGGAGACTAACTTTTATAAATTTTGTAACTTACAACGATAATTGGTACGCTTGCCAAAAGTCTAACAAGTTTCTGTTGCCGTTGTCGGGGATTTGAGTTATTTACTTAGTTCTTTTAGATTTAATTTTTCAGTCTAGTAGGATTTTTTCTTATTTTCATTATTTACTTTATTTTTAAATTTTGTATAGAAATTCTCTTTTATCTTAACTTCGATGCTTACGGGATATTGCAGTTTGTTCTTTTTCCTTTATGCGAGGTAAGTTTTCTACAGATAAACTTTTGTTTGATCCAGAAATCACCAAAACAGAAAGGAAAAATAGGAAGAAAAAGAAACTAGAAGCCAATAAGACATCGGAGGAAACTTCGTCTATTGATCCTCCTTCATCAGAAAAGCCACTTGTTCGTGATAATATGGCTGATCGAGGGGAAGATGAAAATAGACCACCAAGAAGGACTCTTGGTGACTATGCTTACCAACAAGGCCCAAAGCATTACAATAGCATAGTCATTCCTCCTTTCAACAACAAGGTTGTGGAGTTGAAGCCAGCATTACTCAGTCTAATTGGTTCACATCCCTTTGCAAGGATGGACCATGAGGATCCATACACTCACTTGTCCACATTCATGGAGTTATGTAGTACAATGGGAGCTTCTGACGAGGATGCGGAAGCTGTTTATCTTAGAGCTTTTTCATTTTCTTTGACAGGTAAAGCAAAGACGTGGCTCCAGTCCCAACCAAACAAAAGCCTGAGCTCGTGGGAAGAAGTGGAGGAAAAATTTATTACTAGATTCTTTCCTCCATCAAGATTTATTAGCGCAAAATCAGCCATTGCTTCTTTTTTTCCAAGGAGCAGATGAACCTCTCTGTGAGACTTGGGAGAGATTCAAATCTTTATTGCGGAGGTGCCCAAACCATAATTTTGATGATGCCGCACAGCTACATATTTTCTACAGTGGTTTGAGACCTCAAACAAAGATGATTCTTGATGCCTCAGCTGGAGGAACTATGATGTCAAAAAGCCCAGAGGAAGCAATAGTAATCATTGACTCCATAGAAGCCAGTGATTACCAATCTCACCATGATAGATCTCCAATTCAGAGGAAAGGTGTAATAGAGCTGGATACTCAAAATGCCATTCTAGCTCATAATAAATTGTTAACTCAACAATTGGAGGCCTTAACCAAACAAATAGGTCAACTTCCTCAGCAAATTCAGCATGGAGGATCACAGAAAACACACACAGCTCATCAAGTTCAACAAATTTTGAGATGTGATTTCTGTGGTGGAGAACATCAAAATGGCCACTTTCCAGTACCCGGTGATTGCCAACCAGAGGAGGAGGCTCATTATTTGCAAAATCAGACCAGACCTCAGCAAAATTATCAAGGAAATTATCAAGGTTATCGAGGAGGTCCAGGTTCAAATCAACCTTATGGTTGGAGACAAAATAATAATGCATATGATGCTCATTCTAATCCTCCTTTTGCAGGTCCCACTAACAATTCTTTTGCAGGTCGTTCTAATAGAAATCCACAAAACCAAGCTCAGCCGGATAGATTATCAAAAATGGAAGATACTCTAAATCAATTTATGCAGATGTCCATCACTAATCAAAAGAATACTGATGCTTCCATCAAAAATCTTGAAATAAAGGTTGGATAACTCGCAAAGCAACTGTCTGAGCATTGAGGTGGATCTTTCTCAGCATATACCCAAGTCAACCCTAAAGAGCAATGTAAAGCCATTATAACAAGAAGGGGGACTGTGGTTGGTGGCCAGGAGGAAGAGGAAAAGAAAAATGAAGGAAATGTAGAAAAAAGTGATGATGAAAAAGTTGAAAAAGAAAAACAAAAAGAGAAAAATGACGATGAAATAAATGAAAAAAATTGAGAGAAAAGTGATGAGTGAAGATGAAAAGAAAAAGAGTGATAAATGCAAAGTTGTTTTAACCTCGCCACCAGTCCAAAATATGCCATATCCACATGCTCCATCCAAGAAGGCAAAGGAAAGGCAATACAAGCATTTTTTAGATATTTTTAAACTACAAATTAACATTCCTTTTTCTGAAGCATTGGAGCAGATGCCAACATATGCCAAATTCATAAAGGATCTACTCACAACGAAGAGAAGATACACAGATGATGAAACCATAGAGCTGGATGCAGGTTGCAGTGCAATCATCCAAAAGATAATTCCAAAAAAATCAAGAGATCCTGGTAGTTTCACAATTCCTGTGACTATTGGGAATTTATCAGTAGGGAAGTCTCTTCTTGACTTAGGCTCAAGCATCAACCTCATTCCATTATCCATGGTCAAAAGGATAGGAGAAGTAGAAATCAGACCAACAAGGATGACTTTACAGCTAGCTGATAGAACCATCAAGCATCCTCATGGCATTATTGAAGATGTGTTGGTGAAAGTTGACAAATTCTTTTTTCCAGTTGATTTTGTAGTGATGGACATGGATGAAGACAGTGAAGTTCCACTGATTCTTGGTAGACCTTTCATGAAGATTGCCAAAGTCTTGATTGATGTGGATGAAGGAAAACTCACTGTAAGGGTGCAAGATAATGAAGTGCAGTTCAATGTTCTTGAAGCTATGAAGCATCCCACAAATAAAAAAGGATGTTTTAAAGTCGATGTCCTTGATGAGGTAATTTTTAACTCTAAAAGATTTATTCACAGAAAGGAAGGTTTGGAGAAGGCATTGACAGAAACAGTCCAAGATGAAGATAGAGATCAAGAGAAAGCAGAATACCTTCATCAACTGAATGCCTATAAAGAAATTCCTTATCACCAATCCCTTTTTGAAGAAACAAAGGAAGAAAAGCAAAAAGAAGAACCAAAGCTGGAATTAAAGGTATTATCTTCACATTTAAAATATGTCTTTCTTGCAGGTAATTCTAAAAAGCCAGTAATTATAAATACCCATCTCTCTGAGGAAGAAGAAAAGAAATTGGTGAAAGTCTTGAAAGAGAACTACAAAGCCATTGGTTGGACACTCTCAAATCTAACAGGTATTAGTCCTTCTTATTGTATGCATAGAATTTTGATGGAACAAGACTATAAACCTGTAGCTCAGCCACAAAGAAGACTCAATTCAACCATGAAAGAAGTTGTCAAAAAAGAGGTGATCAAGCTACTGGAGGCTGGAATGATATATCCTATCTCAGACATTCAATAGGTAAGTCCTGTACAGGTAGTACCCAAGAAAGGTGGCATGACAGTGATTAAAAATGACAAAGATGAGCTTATTCCAACACGCACTGTTACGGGTTGGAGGATGTGTATTGACTTCAGAAAGCTCAACAAAGCTACAAGAAATGATCATTTTCCACTACCATTCATGGATCAAATGCTGGAGAGACTAGCAGGTCAGCAATATTACTGTTTTCTTGATGGCTATTCAGGATACAATCAAATCAATGTTGATCCTAAAGACCAAGAGAAAACTGCCTTTACTTGTCCCTTCGGTGTTTTTGCTTATAGGAAAATGCCTTTTGGTCTTTGTAATGCACCTACCACTTTCCAAAGGTGCATGCTTGCTATTTTTTCCGACCTTATTGAGAAAAGCATTGAAATCCTAATTATTTTATTTTCCTAAAAAATAAGTAAATCGTAGAAGTTGAATATCATTCAGAATGATGGAAAAACAACTGTAGTAATGTCAATAAGTGAAAAGAATAGTGCAGACAAAATAGTTAATAGAGATCACTCCAAGTGGATGCTATTAGATCGAACATGCATAATCATAAAGCCTATATCTTCCAATTGATTAGTGCTAACTCCATTTTGATTCTATGCATATCTCACTCATAATTTTCAAAGAATCTTGCATTCAATTTTGCTTTCACATCAGAAATATACTTTTGATGAAAAGATAAGCGAAGGAAATATAAACCAACAAATGGGTGATGTTGATACCGTTGATAGGCTATAGAATGGTTTCTTTTCCTCCTTTGTAATAGAATTTCTTGTTAGAAGTCTGCAAATAACCCTTTGGATTGTTATAGTTCTTTGAATTTATATTTCATATTTTTTTTACTCTTTCTCTATTATTTTTTAATATATGGTATAGGAAATAGGAATTAAAAGTAAACTTTCCTGACATATTCTCCATATGCCTCCTTTATCTTTTTTTAATGAAGTTGGTTTGTTGCTTGTACATAAATTTTGTTGTTTTACATATTCTTTTGTACCTTCTTTATGGTAACAATTAGAATTAGAGAGATTATTGGTTTTTGCTTCTCTTCTTTCACATAATGATCCAAAACTTTTAACCAACTAATTTTTCCTTTTTGTGAAAACTTTGTGCACCAAAATAATGAGTATGTGATAGTGTATTTTTGTTGAATAACTATTATTTGCATCCCTCTCATCTCATCTCTCTAGTTTAATAATTTTAAGAGGCATATGACCATGTCAATAAAATCAATTAGTTTTTTTTTCTCTAGAATTACTATAATAAGATCCAATGAGGTAGTAAATTACTATTGATTGTTCTCTTGGCAGTAGTGTTGGTGGGTTGATGCCTCGAGGATCTTCCTTTTTCATTTATTTTTTCCTTTTTTTCTATAGAGCTCCAATGGATGTAATCACCATTTTGTCCCTACTCAATGCTTTTATGTCCTTGGCAAATTGGCTATATAAAGTAGCTTTCTATCATGACAGCCCTGAAGAGGGGAAATTTATTATAGGGGATTTGAGGAAATACAAGTAGTTTCCTTGATCTTTGGGAATTGAGAATTAATTTTGGTAAATTTTGAAGTTATGGCTTGAGAGTTGAGATCAGTAACTTACTGCTTGCCAATTAATGTTCCTATATTCCCTTGGCACAGAAGTAAGTTGCTTCCTTATAACTTGATCACTGAAACAACCTCTTCACCTGTATACATTGACCCTTCTAACCCTTTGTTATTTCTATTTTTATACATTTGTAGGAGGATAATGACAGTGATAGTCTTGCAGTTCAACTTACTGATGAAAAGCACTGGGATGATCTTGTTATTGTTGTTGCCCTGGTATGACACATGGTCTTATTTAATTGAAAGGATGAGTTTTCTATTGACTGACTTATAATACATTTCAATAAAAATGGACAATAACAAAGCATGTTCTATCACCCAAGACTCCTTTGGACACAAAGCATGCAGGAATAATGCATAAAATTCCAATACATTTTGTCCACACCAGGCTACGCTAATTACTATTGTTAAAAATGGAATTTATTTTACACTCTTTATGTACCAAGTATGCATGAAGTCAAATTTATTATATAAAAAATAGAGAAACCAAATTTACAAAATACAATAGTACGCTCCTCACTTTAGAAAAATCAAATCCATAACTTACTCTCTTTGCATATGCTTGCATGACATCTTTGCTGGTGGAATTGATGCAATATCAACTGCCATAAATTGGGCAATGGCAGAGATGATACGAGATCCAAGAGTGATGAAGAAAGCACAGATTGAGGTGAGAGACATATTCAATATCAAAGGAAGGGTTGACAAAAGTTGCATGGATTGTGGCTAGCATGCTAGTTAACTCTACTTGAAAATTTTCTTATTAAAGACAATCATATGTTTACAAATATATATTCAGCTTAGATAAGCTTGTGCTTGTTATTATTGTTATTAAATAGACATTGTGCTTTTTTTAGATTTATTTTGAATTTAAGTCAATTTGTTTTAACATTTGGTTTGGATTTATGAATTTGAGTATTTTATTAATTACATGTATATGTTAATTTCAATATTAATGTTAAATAATATAAACGAAAGAAAATAATTCGTAAATTATCAATGTTAAATAATAAAATAAAAAATAAATAAAGAATCATTGAAAATAAGTTACAGATGAATCCATCCGTGTGAACAATCATTAAAAAATTAAATAAAGATTTCCGACAGATATTTCTGTCGAAAATTATAGATGAATTCATCCATGGGAAAGTAGTGACGGAGTTTCCATGTTAGCGAAGGATTTTGTCCGTCGAAAATATTAGTTTTTTTTTTTTTGTAGTGTATATGACTTTTACCTACAGTTGGATGTTGTAAGTATATGTTAATGACTTTTACCTACAGTTGGTTGTTGTAGGTATGCGTTAATGACTTTTACCTACACCTAGAATAAATTGTAAGTACTACCTATAGTGACAGACAAATATAATCATAGGTAAAAATATGTTCGTAGGTAAAACTTGTACATACAGACTAATAACCATCACAATACGACCCCTCAAAGTTGACAGGAAAAATGTCCGTAGGTAAATATGAATTACACTTTTACCTACATGTATAATAGGTAATAGTCTAGTTAATGTCATTACTATATACTTTTAGCTGTTTTAGCTGCTTCAAATTTTCATGTGTCATGAGTTCATCGTCAATTGTCATATAACCAAATAGTGTATCACGTAGACACAAGCATTAACTTTAACGAAAGTCTTTTAATGCAAAAAGTTAAATCAAAAACAAATTACACTTTGAAGAAAATAAATAACATTATAATACTTTCAACAAGTTAAGTGAAAGTTAAATACACTTTTAGAAATCAAAGTAACAATTCATCTCAAATATAGAAATCTATTCATTTATAGAGAAATCTAACATAATTATGATAAGTTATTTAAACAATTTTTGCAAATTGGAACATCAAAGAAATTAGAAAACTATTCATTTTTATATAGCAAAAGAAAAGTGGGATCGATGTGAGATTTCTCCTCCCTAAACAAATAAAACTTTCTCATTTGGTCATCAAACTAGGACAACTTCGGATGATAATAAAATTAAAAGGGAAAACGAAATAACTTGCATACATTTATTTCGATCTAAACCACGTTGAATTTAGATTCATACTTTAAAATGATACAGCAAATCTTTTAATCTGTGCGATGCGATATATAAAGGAAATTGAAATTTAAAGTGAAAAGGTAGAAACAAATCGTATAAAAAATACATATATTATAAATAAAACAGAAATATACACATTAAAGGTACATGAGAGTCATCCAACCAATACATAAATTGCATATATAATCCCAGGTATGTATCCCAGTATGGTCAGCACCAGATCTATCCAGAACTCCACCTGAATTGTTTCCAAACATAGAATTAATCAGCCAAAAACAATTAATCACACCAGCACCAATTGAATTAATCAACACCAAACCCCAAATATGGAAAATAAATTAATAGAAAAAAAATAGAACAAGAAGAACAGGGAGAGTAATACGCCACAGCCATATCGGAGGAAAACACCAACAGGAGGTAACAGGATTGCCAATATCACTTCGATAAAAGTTTCAGAAGCCATGAATATTTAAATTTTCTTGTTTTTTCTTTCTTTCCAAAGGTATTTGAAGTTTGTTGTGATTAGAGATCACGACGAAAGACAATATAATGAATACGTAATAGAGGAGGCAAGTTATTGGAGCAAATGAAAACAATTACGGTGGCATAATTGTAGGCACATTAGACAACATGTGTGATAGAGAACTTACATGTGTTCCTATCTCCTTAAGCTAGTAGAATGATACAATAATGTACTAGTTTACAGGTGCGACCGAAGCTATCTGCATTTTTATTTTGTTATTGCGTTTTTTTACATTAAAGTTAAAAATAATTTTTACTTTATATTATTATATACATTGAAGTATATGACAATAATATAGAGAACTTTAATAGTATGTACTGGAAAAAAATGTTAAAATATTTCAGGAATAAAAGAAAAATAAAAAAAGTACTATTTATGTACTATACTTTAATAATTAGTCATCATCAATCTTCATTAATTTGAAAACCAAACAATATATACACTTTAGGATGATCTTTAACTTCCTTACAATCACAAGAACCAAATGTCAATTTTGTCATTATTTAAGTTTACATGTAAGAAAGCATACCAATAAAATAATATATATTAAATTTCTATAATTTTTGGCCTTTAAAGAATTCTTCTTAATACTTTGTAAAATACATCATTCAAAATTAAAACTAAACTAAATGAAAAATATTCTATTATAAATGAAGTAAAATCTACTAAAGTATTATACTACAAAGAAGAATTAGACGAATTCTATCAATATAAAAACTTTATTCTATCGTATAGAAAAAATATAAAAAAAAGTAAGTTTTTTTCCTTATTTGTACTTTCCACAACGATTGAACTCTACCAAACTTTCTTATTTATATAAAAGATATTATCAATTATGTAAAAAATCAAAAATAAATTGAGAAAAGTTGGCTAGTTTCTTGCCTTTTGAAAAATTACAAAATAAGTCACACAATACTATGTATATGTTGGGTGGTGATTTCCATGTAAATTAAAAGTAGTTAATTAAAGAACTAAATACAACATCAGGAATCAAGATTCTTTGTTTTGCATGGATATGTTAGATTGAGGGGGAGCTTGATGAATCAAGTGATGCAAGATCAAGGTTTTGGCTTTCAACATGCATTCAAGATAGACCATTCAACATGACTCAAAGCCTTGAAGACCTTTGTGATTAAATGTAAAGGAATGAAGTGCATCATGGTGATCCAAGCATTGATTGCATCTCATTTGCATTAAAAATCACATGGCTTATGC
>PYAF01001193.1:33907-44618 GCA_007407185.1 Glycine tomentella
GCGTATTAGATTGCTGAACTTCTTCTAGGTTTGAAGAAGAGAAGTTTTGTAATTGCTTGTAAGAAAACTTTTACAATAGTGGAATTCTACTCTGGGTTTGAGTAGAAAACTGGACGTAGCCTCATAGGTTTTGAGGCGAACCAGTATAAATCTTCTGTGTTGATTTATATTCTGCAGACATTTTAATTGTGCTTGAACTTTGAACTGAACTTACTAGCATAATCATTCTTGGATTGTTATTGTTTAAAGACATTCATTTTAAAAGGCAAATTTATAACTCTGATTTTGAAACTCTGTTTTTGTACAAAGAAAATTTTAATTTTCCAAGATAAACCAATTCACCCCCCCTCTTGGTTAATTGTAAGTGTTCCTTATTTTCCACAGGATAAACCTTTTATGGCTGGATGAACCTTTTTCTTTTATGCTATCGTCCAATCTAAGATCTACAAAGGACTCATCTAGCTCTGATAAATCTTTATCAAGCTCATTTTCGTTAAACTTAAATTGAAATGTCAAAGTTCGTCCACTCTCAAACTTAGATTCCTAAAAAACAGAACAAAAATAGGTTCCAATTGAAATTGGTAAATGATTTTTAAAACACAAACCTTTTACATAAAATCAAAGTTCATTGATTTATTTTCTAACTTGGTATCCCAATTGTCTAGATAAAATCTACGAAAATTCCTAAATATTCTACAATGCAGCAAGACAGATTTGATTATAGAAAAGATTTGCATTTTTCTAACCCTTTCCCAAAACCAAATTGAGTTTTACTTTTCCAAATTGTATTTAACAAAATTATATTTTCATCAAGGTAGAATTTGTACCCAAAATTGTTTTCTAAAATTCCCAACAAATTTTTCTACAAAGCCCTTTTTTCTAACTTAAAACAGTTTTTCCAGCACCTTAACTTTGGTTTGCAATGCTTTTTTAAATTAGAAGATACCTTTTTAAATTTACCAAATATACATGTTTAGAAAGATTATTTTTTCTAGTTCAAGGATTGGTAATCACATTTTGAAAATGATCAACACAAACTTATAGAATTGAGAAAAATCAAGCATTGCCAGTTTCAAAGTCACAAATAGGGAGGTCAACTTGCAAGCCACAGATGATATCAAAATCGAGCTTTTCTCATCACGACCTCAAAAGCAAAGTTGTAGGTTATATTTGATAAATGCATTGTGTGTTAGGTTTCGTTTAAAGTTGGCTTCACTCAAATCTAATGGTTAGATTTTGAGATACATGCAAAATCGTGACACGTGCTTAAGCAAAATCGCATGTACAACCATTGGTTCCCTTCTTGAGGCATTGATTTAAAAAAGGAAACTTTATCTAAAAATCTTAGTAAAATTTGGATAAAGTCTCCTCTACATAAGGATCATTCTCTAAGGAAGAAAATATCAAAATGATGAAGATAAATATTCATTTACAAAATTACCAAATGAAATAACAACCAATATATTCAAAATTCTAAAAAATGGAGTTTTTAGCCTTTGAAATCAAAATACAACAAAAATGGTGAGATGTATGATGCATGCAAAGAGAGACCAGGAGAATCCCATGGTGAAAACCACCACGCATAGCCAAGGTTTAAGTCTACACAAAAGCCCCTCCTTACCAAGCTTTGGATCTTCACTAATGAAAGAAGATGAAGGTGACATCAGTTGAAATGGTGTAAGGAGATGAAAGGAACAATGGAGAAGATGGTTTGTGTGAGTGAAGGTGGAAGTAATAAAAAGAACTCTCCTCCTTTCTTTCTCTACGTTTTGGCCAACACAAGGAAAATGAGGGGAGAGGTTTTCAAATTTGCTTTAGTGTAAAGTGGTGTGATGGTTGAGTGTTAAAGGGAGCAAAAGATGTGGTTGGAGGGGTTTTTCCCTTTGCATGACCGACCACCTCTCCATTGGTGGGAGGGGTTTGTTCCATGATGAACTTTGGGATTTACATTGTGTAATATTACAAGTGAAACTTTTTGCAGTAAAATTAAATTTTAAATTAGTTTTAGGAATAAAATCTAAACAATTATAACTTGTCACTTACTATATCACTCATGTAATTAAATTAATTCTAATTGATAAAAAAAATCATTTTGAAAAGAATTAAATTAATAGACAAAACATCATAGGCAAACAACTACAAACAACTAGTCATCTTGTCCTAGCGAGACTAGGTCTCACCAGTGTGAGAATGAACCCTAAAGCACATTTAGGCTTCTGGAAGTACATCCGCTATGGCGAAAGCATACTTTCCATAGTGAATTGGACCCTTGAAACAAACACAGCCTCTAGAAGTCCATTCTCCTTAGCGAGTTAGAGTCTCACCTTAATTGTAACGCCCTAAAATTTTGATTACTAAAAATAGATGTTTGATGTATTTCTTATGTTATTTGATTAATTTGGATTAGTTGAAGTGTTGTGTGAATTATCCTTGTGCAACTGCTTGGTGTTGATGTTAGGTTATGTGGAGTCTGTTTGATCTGTGTTGGAAATGTGTGATTTCAAGTTTGACCCAAAAAACTGGTTTTGGTAAAACTACGATCTTGGACTCATAAACTGTTAAATCGCCTTCAAATTGAGACTGTAGGTTCAAAACCCTTGTCTTTACGTTTTGACCATTGGGATTTTTGAAATAAAAACTTTGGACATCTTGTTTAAGAACAATTCTAGACAGAGAAGAAAATTCGCTCAGTGCGAAATTTGTGCTCGGTGCCAAAAGTGGAATTTTACTTAGCGAGGCGAGCTGGCTAAGAAAGATCTATAGTTTAGAAATACATTCATCTGTGTG
This sequence comes from Glycine tomentella, assembly GCA_007407185.1. NCBI lineage: Eukaryota > Viridiplantae > Streptophyta > Magnoliopsida > Fabales > Fabaceae > Glycine > Glycine tomentella. The sequence continues at coordinate 36,695 of PYAF01001193.1, forward strand.
AAAAACACAATTTTTGCCTCTCTCTCCAAACCCTCAACCAAGGCCCTAAACTTTCTCCTCCACCACCCACGACCACTAGTGACCGCCATGAACCGCCGTTGCTTGCTATCAGACCATTGCACAAAGAGGAACACTTTAATCATAACAGAATCTTCAAAACTCAACTCGTGGATTTAGTAGAGAATGGAGTTTCTCTAATTATCCTTTGTGGTTTATTTGAGGTAACCATGATTTCCTTGTCTTCTTACAGTTAGTTTAAGCCTTTCTTAGTGTCTCTTGTAATTTGGGTATCATTAATGGATGTTTTTACACTTCCTTTGAAAAACCTTTAAAAATGAGATTTTGTAAAAGTTTCATTTTTATAAAATTGATGTCGTTAGAAAGATCTCTTTTTTATGACTTCCACTTATCTATCAATCCTAGCCTGAAAAAGTGAATGACTAGGGCCCTCTTTTTGAATGAAGGAAAGGCTTTATGAGACCTAGCCGAGTAAGGTCTACTTGTGAATGAATGTCGAATGGTTTGGATAGCAAAGGAAGAAGGAAAAAGTGCAGTAGCTTTAGCTGCTTGTAGAACATTGTCTGAAGAGGTCACTGAAATACGATTTCCAGCTCCAAATGGTTCGACATTCATTCCCAAGTGGACCTTACTCGGCTTATAAGGTCTTGAGGTTCTGTATCTCTGTGGTCATCGAACTTTAGCCCCTTCGAGTTAACCATGGTGCAATAGCCTCTGACGCCCCACACCACTGCGGCAGGAGGAGGCTTTTCAAATAGGATCGCATACTTGGTCACCTAATGCTATTGAGGATCCCACTCCAATTGACTCAGTCTAAAAAGCATGGCAACTATTGAACTCTTTCTCCAAGACAAACAACTGGGTTTGCTAAACCCGATCACATTGGCGTGATCGAAATTTCAAAATGATGTCTCTTTGATGTAGACTCTAAAAATACCATTTTAGTCCCTTTTAAAACTGAAATGGGTATTTGACCCCAAATGTTAATATTAACCTCGTCGTCGAAGTCTATACTAAATTATCTTTGATTTGGTATATAGAGGTCTGCGTTTAGACCAAAAGATGTGAGCTTGAGAGATCTCAAAACAACACTGCAAGGAGCTAACAAAGATATATAAATAGGTGAGGGGAGTTTATTGTTTGTTTACAACTTTTGATGAATGAAATTCTGAATGATGTTCTTGTAATGATTAGAATTTTTGGGAGAAGTCTTAATTATAGAGGAGACTCTGCCTAAAATTTTATATTTGTTCTTCTATTTACTTTGTTAAATTTTAAATGGGCATAAGAGTTTGTTTTGTAAACCATAGTTCTCCTCTTTAATATAGAATTTTCCTAAAATATCAATCTCGTAGTATTATGGATTATTGTTGTAAGAGATTTGGGTTGTTTGAAGACCTGGAGAATGTGAATCCAAGGCATGAATTTATATGTATATATGTGGAATGCGATTGCTTGTGATGTTGCTGATATTGATATGAGATGATGTTGATGTTGATGATGATATTGAGATGAGATTATGTTGATGTTGATGATGACATTGAGATGAGATGATATTGATGTTGATGATGACATTGAGATGAGATGGTATCGAGAGTGCATCGTATTAAGGTGTGAATGAGGTAAATCTAACAGTGTTTAAAAGTGGTCCACAATAAATCATTTGCTAAGCTAGTTCACGATAGACACCGTCTCAACATTAATTAATCTTTATTCCTTTGGTGCTTAATCCTTGATTTCTATGTAAGATTCCTAATTCTTTAGGTAATATAACCTAAAACTCAGAATATGAACTATGAATCTCTGTCATGCAAAAACATGATTTCATTCCTAAAATCAAGTTCTCATACAATTCCAATTCAAATCTAGGATTAAACTTGTTTCCACACAATTCAATCCCTAAAAGTTAGGTTCATCAAGCCTAATCATGCATCTAAACAAAAAAAAAAAGGAATAGGATCACATAACTAAGAAAAATAATTCAGAAATGAAGAATCACATACTTCAACACTACTTCATTCAATTAGCAACTTCAAAGTTTAGCTCCTCTGGGTCATGCTTGATCCAAAAGAACATGAAAATTGAGAATTTCAAATGGAGAAAAAGAGAGAAGAAAGAGAGTGAAAAAAATAATTCTAAACTTCTAAATTCTAAAATTGACAAAAGGTCCTCAAAATGATGTTATAAGCTCTGAGAGCTGAATCCTATATTATTTTCATGACATGTCAGACTTCCACCATAGCAATGACACTTCTTGCTACAACGAATCTTCATCCTTTGCAAGGGACACTTCACTTGAATCTCCATGTTTCTAACCCAATCTTGTTGTGGCTAGAGGTGTACTCGTTGTGGCGAGTTCTTGCTCAACTTATGGTCTTCAGCCTTCAGACTCGTTGTGGCGATGTGTGGCTCCGCTATGACGATTCTTTACATTCTTTCACTTGATAACTGGTCCTTTTTCATTGTAGCAAAAACTCATCACGTTGTGGCGAGCTTAAGTCTACGACTCATCATTCCTTTAAACTAAAAAATGTCCTTGTAACATGAAAATTTAACACAAAAAATAAAAACTCTCTTTATTTTCTAAAATGATTTTATACAAATTTTTATTCAAAAAAACAAAGAATTAATTAGTGTTCATAAATTTTAATAAACTCATAAAGGTTTTTCCCACATGAGTATGTGTTGGTAAATGCTTTTTTAGATTATAGCTACACTAAATTACATGTCACTAAAAGTGTGTGTCGGTACATGTAACTTTTTTTTTTTAGTGTGTGGGACAATAAAGATTATACTGATAAATTTGTTGTGCAGCGAGGTGATGAGTTCTTCCAAGATTGATCGACACGAGCTAAATCCTTGGCTACTTGTTCTCGTCATCAACATGACACTACTACAAAAGCTGCATTCTATGACGCACATTCAAAGTTGGTTGTAGAGAAACCGTCTTAGATTAACATGCGGTGGCAATTTAGTAAATAAGTTGTTATTTTCAAAGACGGTTATAACACAACCATCTTAGAATGGTTAAAAAGACGTCGTTTTTAATTTAAAACCGTCTTTGAGTTGAGGCCTTTAAAGACGGTTCCTAAACACCGTCTTCGAATTAAAGGTTATTAAATTCCTAAAATTCATTTCCATTGCTTTCCCTCTGAGTCCAAAGTCGAAACCCTATCTCTCAGCCGCACTTCATCCAAACCCTCACCCACCTCCACTCCGACCACACCATAAAAACCTCGACATCACCGAACCCCCTCCCTCCTCTGCCGACTCGTCCTTGGAATTTCACGTTTCGTTCCTGCACGAGCTCCTGAAGCGACACTTGACCGGCATCGCGACATTGAATGCGAGCGAGGTGTCGAGGCAGAAGAAACTGCGGGCAGAGGAGTCAAGGAGGACGAAAGAATTGGTGCCCACGCTGGCGGAGCTGAGCCTCCCGGACTCCGAGATTCGGCGCCTGACCACGCTAGGGTTTACGACAACGAAGAAAAAAGTCAGGCTCGCCAAGGCCGGGGTCACGGAGGCCCTGGTTATATGCTTTGCGGGTCTGTTTTTGTAGGTTTCATTTCCCTAAAATTAAATATTTTTTGTTTTTTTTTTGCCTCTCCATAAATCATTTGCATATATAGTAGTTGTAAAGGTTGAGCTATATGCCATTGATCTCCTTCAGCTGGTCAAGTAGAGGGCTCTAGCTAACTTTGTTTTTTTTTTTTTTAAGATAATTAATCAACTTTGCAAATGGTGTATCTATATAAATCTTTTATCAACTATTTAAGTTTCTTTTATTTACCTTGTTTAGTCCTTATTCATAGAAAAGTTATATTTTGTGAGTTAAAAAAAACCTGCATATGCATGCTGCAAGAATATCAATTCCAAGGATAGAGACCATGTACACGATATGCTACAAGAATATCAATTCCAAGCTTCTTTGATAAACAAAAAAAGTAAGTAATTCTTGTTGTGATAGCTAAATACATCATTTTTGTTATATAGAAGGGCAGCTAGTACATTAGGATTTTACTTGTAAAACTTATTCACTGATTTATAAAATTACTTGCTTGCTCTCAGGCTAATGATGATGATAATAGGATAATAGGATCAACTCTTTCATCCCCCTTTTTACTTTCTCAGATGCTGGTAGTTCTCACTTCAAGTGGACAACTGTATTTATTTTCCAAGGATGGAACTGTGATTCACCAAACAAGTTTTTGATTTCACTTCTGGTTTTGATCCTTGTCAGCACCAGCTTCTATTATTTCTTTTGGTTAACAACTTATTTTAGTCTAATATCTCAATGATTTTTTAAATTGACATTGGATGCAGTGAAAAAAACTAATCCTCTTTGTAACTTAATGTTGGTAGAGGTTCATTCTCTACTCACCAAAACAAAAGAGTAATGATAATGTTGGCAAAAAATAGTTTTGTTGAAAACCAGGTCCTCAAAGTGGATATTTAGATCTGATTCTTTTTTAATGGTTTTACTTAATATTTTTTTTTTTTTGGTTTTCTTCTACCATATATGATTAACTTTCTTATTGGGGCTTCTATTGATCTTCTTCTTACTTGCCTGAACGATTATAGATGTGATTTTATTCTACCATTTATTCCTTAATGGCTCAATTTGTGTTACTCCTTTTTTCTCTTTGATGCATTTATTTGTGATCTTAGCTAATGCATTCTCTTCTTTTCAACATTGAACTTATGCTCTTATTGGGACTTTACTTCCTAGGTGCCAAACTTTCAGTAGCAAACAAAGACCTAAAAAGATGGGAATGTATCTAAAACATGCCTATTTCAAACGTTACCCCCCTGTTCCAACTTCCCGCAGGAAGGCAAAAAAAAGAAAGGACTATTTCTAATTCATTGGTAGCCAATAATTACAAAAGAAAGATCATATTGAAAATGTATTTGAATCCGAATGAACTTTATAACTACATGCAACCTGTCCATTAACCTTCTTATTTGGCTCCAGTTCTGATCTTTCTTGAAGCCTTCATAAGCAATTTTTAGACACTTATTTTAATTAGATAATTGAATTGATTACAATTTCTCAGTGGCTCTCTGTAATGATGGATCACTAGGAATTGTCTCTGTAATATCTGCCTTGAAGGCTATGCATGTCAATGGAAATCTACAAAAGCTAAAGCGCCAGATTGAGGTTAGTTAAGTAACTGATATTATTTCGCAATAAAAGAGTACTGGTTTGTGCTCATGCGAGGCTGTTATCTGTGATTTATCTAAAAAAAATTTCAGTTTATATATTGCTTATTGGATGAGTGCTTATGCTTAGTTTTGTACATCACACATTGCTGTTGTAGGCATTATCTAATGCTTTTTTTTTATTTATTTAGGAGCTTTTGGCTAAAATGCCTTTGTACCCTGAAACCAATATAGCCTTGGAATTCCATGGTTGCTTACTCTTTTTCTGTTCTTTTTTAATTATGTTTGAGCTACAGTGGATTTTGTGCAGTCACATATTTTAGTTTTGCACCACAAGGACTAAATCAAGTCCTTATAACTGGTGGAATTCATCTGATTGACAAGCTATACATCAAAATGAGAAGTTATATGCTGCATTTTAACTTTTATCTTAACATGATTTCTCTATCATTTTCCTTATTTCATTGCAATCTCACAACTTACAAGTCATGTTATGTAGTTTCCTTGATCTTCCTTTTTCTATTTCATTCTTTGTTTCCTTAAATTCTTTTCCTTTCCTATTCGTCTATTTCTTTTATCCTATGTTATGAATTCCATTTTCCAAGGAGAGTCCTATTTCATTTCTATTTTTTAAGGCTGTCTATTCCAAGGAAAAAAACGTAGTACATGACCCTTTCTAATTCATGTCCCAAAATGCAAGGCTTGAATGCCTTTGTGATGGAGAACGACTATTGAAAGAACCAATAACTTCTCATGTTTCAGCAACATGGTGTTTTTGGTATTTGAAAACAGTGAAGCCTCATAATTCAAACTCAATTAACTTTGTTTCGACGTCTATTTTTTAACACTTTATAGGACATTTTTTTGCCATATGTTCTGTTCTCTCTTCTTCCTTATACCTCCTAATTCATATTATGCTATTTTTTTATATAGTCTTTCTTGTTCTTTTGTATTCATTTCACTACCATCTTTCATTTTTTGATTCCACTAATCACCATGTTATTATTGCTTCTAGATTGATGGTGATTGTGTGTACACTGTGACATATTATTTATTATTTATCTTGAATTTCTTTAATTGATGTATATGCTATACAGGGACTAGCAGGTGACATTTGAGCTTCCCAGTGGATGGTCACAAACCTCATGTTAGTATCTTGTGCTCATAAGATCAGGATCACACTCTAAGCTTCATTTTCCGTTAACTTTTTGAGCATATTCTATGTGAAACTTATCAGCCTAGCAGGTGACATTTTTCAGACCTCTATATCTCTTTTCAGACATTTTTTTAAGTCTCTTTACTTCTGCCAAAATTACTGAAACTAATTACCATAAATTTCCCACCATAAAGTCATTGGCTCATTTGGTTCATAGCTTCATTTCTTCAAGTATCCCGGCAATCAAAGTATCGAACTAGTGAAGCTGTTAATGCCTATGCCCTTAAATTCTTGCCATTTGAATTAGTTGTTTACTATTTGGGCTCAAATTTGTTGTTTCATTTTTACTTTTTTAGATTGTTGTTAATTCAATTGTTGAATTGCTACCTACGGGGCTAAATTCATATTACACTAATATTTTGCACCCGCGAATTCCAATGTCAATTGTTACATTCCTTGTGTTATTATACTAAGTAAATTTTCATTACTTTTAATCTAAAATTTTGATTTCAATTGGGGTTAAACCGTGAATGGTTATGCTTCACTCAAAACTTATGATGTTTGAAACATTGTATGATCTTACATTTTCTTGCTGTTGTGGCACTAATTCAAAAACAAAAATCTCAAAGGATATGCAAAAGTACGTGGCCATGATGGACCCTCAGGTAGGAAACTTTTTTCTTATCATTGGTTTCCGATTGTTTATTATTATTATTATTATTATTTGGATACAAATCTTGTATTGTAATATGATTATGGATGGTCGAACCCGAAAGCATTATATGATTGCAGCAGCAGAGGATCATATCACAGGTGGACACAATTTAGGTAACATTTTAGGTAAATCAAGTTTCACCTTCTGACATTGGAAATTTATAGATACTGGTATTTCTATAGTATAGAACTGGTAGGGGAATTTACAGAAAGAAATTATTGATAACAATTGAAAATTACTGAATAATATGGATGCCAAAATGAAGGAATTTTTTTTAGAAAAGCAGTGTTTCCTCTGACCTGTGACTACAACCTTCCTTAATCTATCCAATACACGTTTACATCCTCTTTCTTTCATTTTCACCTTCCTTTTCTGATTCTAGCACCACCTCTCCAATGAAAAATAAGAAAAAATGAGTATACTGCTGAAAATTTTTATATTTTGAATTTTTAATTTATTCTATTGTTGTTGCTGATGTTCTGATGATATATGACAAGTTTGTCCTACATTAAATAGTGTCTTAGTAACTGAAGCATTGTAATTTGTAATAACAGTTCCCATATTTTTTTTGATGACTTCCAGCAAGTTCCAGCCGTCCTCAACCATTCACCAGCTGTCCTCCAAGTTCCAGCTGCACACAAGCTGTCCACCAGCTGGCCACCACCATCCTCCAACATTCACACCATAACTTCCCCCTATAAATAGAGGTGCAAACCTCACTTGTAAATCATCACTTAGACACACAGAAACACCAAGAGTGAATTCATCCAAGTAGTGAGAGTTCTTAGTGAGTGTTGTGTCAGTGGTCTGAGTTTGAGAGTTGTTTTGTTTTGAGTTTGTAAATCTCTGTAATTCTATTCTTGTGAGTAATAGAA
>PYAF01001193.1:44718-55672 GCA_007407185.1 Glycine tomentella
TAGACACACAGAAACACCAAGAGTGAATTCATCCAAGTAGTGAGAGTTCTTAGTGAGTGTTGTGTCAGTGGTCTGAGTTTGAGAGTTGTTTTGTTTTGAGTTTGTAAATCTCTGTAATTCTATTCTTGTGAGTAATAGAAGCTGTTTTTCTCTCAAATTCGTGTGTACCAACACCCAATTGATCCGTTGGCCTCAACATTTTTTAGTAATACAATTATTAGCAATGGCTTGGATTTTGCTTTTTCATTCACAAATTTATAATTCTCTTCTTTTTATTTTCTTTTAACATCTCTCTTCTTTGTCCTCCACTCTTTCTCTCCCTTACACTTGCGTGTCCAGGAGAGAGTAAGCTGTTTAAAGCTTAAAATTTCATGCTTTAAAGTTTAGATTGATTTCTTATTTGGATTGTGAACTATTTTGCGCACACTCATGCAGTATTTGCTTTGGAATTATTACAGCAAGATCAGGCCTGTTTATTTTAGATCTAGGGGCAATTGATGTGTATGAATTATCTAATATTTTGAATGTAGTGTTCTAGTTTTCGTTGCCTGGTGTACTTGTTTGTCCTTAAAGTAAGATTGTCACTTCAGATGGTCTTATTGGCACGTTAAGCCAAAACTTCATGTCATTGTACTTTTTTTTTTGGTACATTGCCATTGAGACTTTTGTCATAACGCATTTTTGGTTCTTTTCAGCTCTCAACATTATGTAAACAAGCATGAGCGATTATGAATTTTTCTTAGGGACTTTGGTCGCATGCTTGTATTCAAAATAAACCATTCAAAATCATGTTAAAATATCATTTATCGTAATTTTAAGTCAATTTTTACATGTGTCTCATATTGAGAAATTGTAATAGCTTGTGAGTCACTCTCTAGGTTTGCACATGTTTGATCATCAAGTCATTTTTTTAAGGTTTAATGTTACTATTTTGTCCAAAGAAATTGAATGCCAAAATCTAATTTCAGGGAATATGATGCTGGTAATGGAGATGTTCATGTCATCAATATCACAAATATAAGGTCTGTGACCCTATAGAGAACCAAAAGTAATTGTGGTATAGATACATGCATGCAATTCCACTTTCTTCTCTATTTTATTTTTTATTTTTTTATTTTTTACTCTTCCCTTAATTAGTGTCTATGCTTGATGATATTCCGCTTTTTAAGTTTCTCCTTGGAAAATTTTCCGTTAGATTTGCCTTTTCTTTATGTATCTTGTGCCATATATTGAGTCATAATAAGTAATTTTTTATGAGAGTGGACAATATGCTACATATATAGCTTCTATTTGTGTTACTTTGTACTGCCGCAGGTTTTTGATTTGACTAATAATATTGAATTTAGCTTTTTCCCAAATTTGAAAAGGGGCACAACGTCTTCCAATTGACACCAATGTTTGTAATCAACGTATACTCAAGTTTTAAAGATATTGGAGATATACCAGATTAAGGTAAAGATGAAATTGTATCTTATCCTTGCTGCAATCATTAGATAAATAGGTAAAAACTTCTCTTGTGCTTGAAAGATGAAAGTCTTTGTTCTTTGCTTTCCAAAGCTTCTTTGATGGTCTCAATGTACCTAAAATTTTTGAACCAAAAGCTTCTATCTGTTTCCTTCTCAAACAAGCTCCTTCTTGTGGAGTCCAGCAATAGTGAAGCATCACAACTCTACCCTCACACACACTGTGCTGATATCCTCATTCTCTCTGCCACAGATGGCATTGTTTCTGTAATTTACTCCTCCTAGCTTGTGTTTTGATAATCACACTGTACAAAGGACCAATAAGGTATATGCTACTAGATTGCGCTTATCATTAGAGGCCTAAGTTGTGTTTCTTGGATGATTGCGCTTATCTTTGCTACTAAATTGAAAGGGTATTTCATGGATCTTGTCATAATATTTTTTGTTCTTTTTCTGTTATATATTTCTTCAGGTCAAAAAGATAATATTGCCTTGGGTGGCGGCTTAGAATTTACAATGTTACATATTTTTGTGACGATTAGGAGAATGATATAGTATCTTTTCAATCAGTCTCCAAAGGTAAGCTGGTACCACAATTAATTAATTATAACAAGAGAGGCTACACCTTAGTAAAATTTCCTTTTGGGTAATAAATTAATAGTTTTTTTGTTTGAATAGTTATAAGAGCATTTGCAATAATTCTTACCATGATGAGATCGGTTAGAGTGTGAACCTAGAATTAAAATATCAGCAGCACTCTTGTACTATAAAAGAGTGTACATGGTTAATTGGAAGGAATATACTTGAAGCATTGCCTTTCAAGAACATTAACTTTGTATTGGTCAATAACAACTATGCATTTACTCTAGAGTGATATTCGCCACTCCAATTGGAGCTTTTGTTATTCCATGTCTTTGGAATGTTAAACCAAAATACACCTATAATCCCATCTGAAATAAGAAGGCATGTAATTAGGGTAGCCTCCATTAGAATCTGTAATAATTAACAATATTATAAAATTATTTTAAACAGAATTCCTTGTTTACAATAAGGAAACGGGTTTGGTATAAAATTTCACCATTTTTGTCATTCCATTACTAGTTTGGTATTAAATTGGCAATTTTTTATTCTTTCTAGCAATTATGGTTGAACTGAAAATGGATTCAATTCTTAAATACATGTAGGAAGATGGAGTACTTTTAGACAATATCATTTTTTTTGTGTAATCTAGAATAAATATTTTTTGTTTTTCTAATATATCCATCAACTCTGACTCTGATTTGTAGGTATTTGAGGCCTCTTGTGGCTGATGTAGCTGTAGTTGCCAAATGCCATTTAAGTGCACTCTATAGGCATGAAAAGGGGAAACTTTTTTCCCAGTTGGTTGATTTACTGCAATTCTATGAAGGGTTTGAGATTAATGATCATACTGGAACACAGTTAATAGATCACGAGGTTCTTGAATCTCATTACAGCCGAATGCAGTCATTCCAACTACTTGCATTTAAAAAAGATGGAAAAGGTATAATATAAAATAATTTTAAAAAAGACAATCTACTAAAATCCTACTCTACTGTGTATTACTTGTAATATCATGTTGTTCTTCATCCTACCTTTCCCTAATTTCATGTTTGTTAGTACAAGATTTTATATATTAATTTTTTTTTGTTGTAGCTGCGGGAACTTGCTTTGACTAAGCATAATTTCAAATGTTATTCAATTTGTTTTACTAGGCTTGAGCTTTAATGATCCTTTTATTTTCGCCAGCCACTGATATGCTTCTGTTCTTGCTGAAATGGTACGAGAAGTTTCCTTCCTACAGATCAAGGGAATTGTTCCTTAATGGAGAAAGCTATGCAGGTCCAACAAATAATAATCTTATCTCAATTTTAATAATTTATTTATCAAACTTCAATATATTTTTGTTTATTACTAACATTTATAATGATATGCAGGACATTATATACCACAGTCTATGTCCAGTCATATGTTCTTTTTAAGTTAATATATAATTAGTTTATCTTTAGTTTCTTGAAATATAATCACACCTAACATGAATTATTAATTAGCAGAGTAGTATTTTAGGATTAATTTACTTGTGACTTACTTGCATATTTATTTTTACAGTAGAACTGTAGAAATTTCATATTTGGGCATTTCATTATTTCCCACATACCATATTTGGGCATTCCATTATTTCCAGTAAAAAAAATACATTCTAAGACGGTTCTTGTGGTAAACTGTCTTCGAAAGTGCCTATATAAAGACGGTTCCCTGGGGAACCGTCTTTGTATAGTTTTTTTTTTTAAAAAAAAATTACATTCTAAGACGGTTCTTTTAGGAAATCGTCTTAGAAAGTGACCCTTCAAAGACGGTTCTTCCAGGAAACCGTCTTTGTAGAGTTTTTTTTTTAAAAAAAAAAAAACAATATTCTAAGACAGTGATGGTTCTTGGGAGAAACCATCTTAGAAAGGTCACTTTCTAAGACGATTCTTCCAAGGAACTGTCTTTGTAGATGCAGAACAGATATTCAAAGATGGTTCTGCTAGTGAACAGTCTTAGAAGGGTCACTATCTAAGACGGTTGCTTGGAGGAACCTTCTTAGAATGATTTTTTTTAAAAAAAAAATTTAAAAAAATATATATGTACAACGACGGTTTTAGCCGAGAACCGTCTTTGATTTATGACTTTCTAAGACGGTTCTATAACCGTCTTTGAAAAGCTTGACTTTCTATGACACCAACTACGAAAACAGTTGTACAACCGTTGTTGTATGCCTCAAATAACCGATGTAGAAGACCCCTGCTGTAGTAGTGTGATGTGTAACACGAAGCCAGCTGGGAACCACCTCTGAATAGAAATTTAAAGTGTAATATAGAAGTTGGATTCTTTAAGGAGAACAATGTTACCGTATTTGGAGTGTGCTTTAGAAAATGAGTGGGTTAACTTGATCATAGCTAGAACAGATTGGAAGTTTCCTTTATGCCTTGCGTTTTGCAGTATCTCTGGGTATGCAGAATGTGTCTTTTGAAATAGATAGTAAGGGAGTGGTTAATAAAATAAAGAGTATAGGTGCAGATGATTCAGAGTTAGGAGTTTGCTGAGTGCTGTAACGCCTTAACTTACAATTTGTTTTTATTGATTTTTAATGAAAAATTCTTTTCAATTTTCTTAAAAGCACTCAACTGAATATAACAAAATTTTGCCAATAACTGTTACTTCAAGAAAATTTCATTATTGAGTAATATTTATAATTCTGAAGTAACATATAATAAGAGTACAAAAGATTTTTTCTCACTGATTGATATTTATAAATCTGATGTACAATGAAATACAGACTGGTATCAATTCTATTACATAGTACAAACAACTAAAACACCCCGTAACAAAGAAATACATCTTCAAATATAACCTCTTCAAAATATTACATCTTCAAACAAAATTCTCTTCTTGTAGACAGCTAATAGTCTCTCTTTGCTGTTCATCTGCTCGCCAGAATAAAATCGAGGTCATAGCAGGTGTCAACCACAGACACAAAGTACAGGGTAAGTTTATGATAAACATAATTTAAGCAACAGAATATATTCTATATGCAGGTATTCATAACAACATCCTCAAAGATGCATGATTCTCTTAGACTCTTATGATGCATGATTCTCTTAAACTCTTTCAATATTTGGTACCAATTGTCAAGATAGCCCCATCCCTGTGGCACAAAACTTATCCGACCAGTCAGGGTCTCCCGATGTTGCACAGGTTCTCACTCACACTTCATGTGATCACCATGGGTGATGTGATTCCCCACCGCAAGAGTCACCCCCCAGCTCAGACACGTTTCGTCTGAACGCACAGACTCAGTTCCTGCAGCTATCTGTCACACCTCCTCTCTGAGGCAACTCTTATATACACCTCCACTTTGAGGCAACTCTTATGAGACACATCAACATGTAGTATCAATTGTCCAGATAGTCCCATCTCACTCACACTTCATGTGATGTGATTCTGTACTGTAAGAGTCACCCCCTAGCTCAGACTTCTCTTATCTGAACGCACGGACTCAGTTCTTGTAACTATCTGACACACCTCCTCTTTGAGGCAACTCTTATGATACACATGAGATGGTTTCACTTATGCATGACTCATTCATTTTATCAACTTATATGTATTTTCCACATCAATCTCCAATCATTGTCTCACATAATTTACTCAGAGATTCAATATAAATCAATTACAGAACTCAGCTTGTTACTCATGTACAGAAACTCAACATATCATTCATATACAGAGATTCATAGAAACACTCAACAACACATGGAATTTAGAGAAATTCATAGAAACACTCAGCAACACATGAACTTCAAACACAAACAACACTTAAAATATCTTTATTATAAAGCTTCCCTATACATACCTTATAACCTTTTATGAAGCTTGTGTATCTCTTCCTAATGGTACTAGCTTCTACACTTGATCTTCAAGGGAAAGTGGAGTCTCTTTATGCTTTGGAAAGGAAAGGATGAAAATGAAATGAAAGAGATGGGAGAGAGATTCACGTGAAGGTGTAGTAGAATGAAGTCTTGAGAATGACTTCCACTTAAGGTCTTCCCCCCCCCCCCTTTATATAGAGTTTGGAAAACAATAGAATATTTACAAAAATCTCCTAAGTCATGATGCTTCAATTACAAGTGTCCCTACACTTGTCATGACCTTTACAAGTGTCCCACCACTTGTCATGGTCTTGAAGCTTCTTCCTTCTTTCTTCCAAGTATCCCTCCACTTGGCAAATTATGAAGCTTCTCCATGGTTCTCCATCTTTCACGTGACCATCCAATAAATAGGAGAAGATTTTTCTTTTCTTCCTATCATCTTGTACACATGTCCTTCAAGGCATGACACCTTTCTTCCAAATGTCCTCTTGGCATGTTCATGAAGTTTCTCTCTTCTTCTAGCTTATTCACGTGGACAACAAAGAAGGAGGAGAAAATTTACTTTCTTTCATGCTACTTTGTATAAATAATTCCCAAAGCATGATGGCTTCTTATCCCTTCATCAATGGTGGCTTACAAGTGACTAGATGTTTCTTAAGCCTTCATGGTTGTATCTTATCATTTTAATTTATGAAGCTGAAGATATTTTTCTATTTATCATGTTTTCATTTTCTTAAAGAGAATAAAATTATGTGGTTTTCCTTGTATTCACATGTCACCTTTTATGAAGAAAAAGAATTCAATTTAAAGATAGCTTCACTTGTAACACCTCGTTTTACTATCTTGTATTTTATTGATTTTGAATGGAATTTCTTTTTCACTTGCTTTATAATTATCTTAGTTACAAATTTCACGGAAAATTATTTTCTTTTTGACATAATTTATATGAAAGGTATTAATTATCGATATTGTAAACGTGTTTATTCGAAACCCAAAATAATAATAAGATACAGTCCAAATTACAATCCAACATAATATACAGTCTGGACTAAAGTCTAGTACAAATTACACATCATTAGGATGATTACAAAAGATAAGCCATCAAATATCTTCTTCAAATCTTCTTCTCAACCATCCACTGCTATGCTTTACTGTTCCCCTGCTTGTCCAAATAAATTGGGGTCATCACAGGTGTCAACCACAGACACAAAATACAGGGTAAGTTCATGATAAACATAATTTAAGTCACAAAATATATACAAAAATTCATTCAAATAGTCATTCAAATATATATATATATATAGGAAGTTATCATAACATGGTTAAAATATGATGCATACTCAGCGTCTTATATTAACACGGTCTAGTTCTCACCAAGCAAAATATCAAAATAACACGGACTTTAGCCCCCGCCAGGCAAAATATAACACGGACTTAAGCCCCCGCCAGGCAAAATATAAAATAACATGGACTTATGCCCCCGCCAGGCCAAATATAAAATAACACGGACTTATGCCCCCGCCAGGCAAATTATAAAATAACACGGACTTATGCCCCCGGACTTATGCCCCCGCCAGGCCAAATATAAAATAACACAGACTTATGTCCCCGCCAGGCAAAATATTAAATAACACCACTTCTCAATTACTGTCTCATATGTTTTACTCAGAAACTCAACATCAATCAAGTGCAGAACTCAGCGTATTACTCATGTACAAAATCTTAGTTCTATTACTCATGTATAAAAACTTAACATAGCATCCATGTACATCAATTCATAGAAACACATGAAGTTCATAGAGATTTATAAAATACTTAGCAACATGTGGGCTTCATAGAAATTCGTAGAAACACTCAACAACACATAAACTTCATAGAAATACTTTGCAATATATGAATATAACATACTCAAACAATTTATTAAACACATGATGTGCAAGCTTGGTTTTTCATAGAAATACATAAGATTTAAACATAAGCAATACTTTAATTATATTTACCATAAACTTCCCTATACGTACCACGTTCTTTCTTCTTAAAAGCTTGACAAACTTCTTCCTAAAAGCTTGCCAATCTTTTCCTTGAGCTTCCCCTAGCTTTCGTGTTGCTTCAATATAGTGGAGTTTCTTTTCTAACGTTATTTAGGCTTGGAAATGAAAAGATGGAAGAGATACGGAAGATAGATTTCACGTGCACTTTCTCTTGGAGAAGGACTTGGTGTTTTTTGGTTCATTCCCTCCCTTTATATAGGGTTGGACAATTGATTTAAAAAGCTTTTATTACAAAATATCTCCTAAGTTAAGATTAATTAGCTTTCCAAATGGACCAATGGCAAGACTCCTTGCTTTTTAACCATCCAAGTGTCCATTTTCTTGATTTTTCTCAACATTTCTCTATTCCTCTTGATGTTACACATGCAAAGGCTTTGCTTGGAGAGTAATCTTTTCTATTTTCCTTTTCTTCGTTCTTATGTTTTCCCAAAAACCCATTTAAGTAAAATATTGATTCTGGATTCGTTAACCGTTGGATTTCCTTAAAATTTTAAAGGTATACTCCTATCTCATATATCTAACTTTTGACCGTTGGGATTTTTGAAATAATACCAAGAACTGCCTACGGGTCCAAAGGAGTCAAGAGAAAGTTTACTTCAAAAAATCTTCTTAATTCAATATTACCGTACTTTACAAATGGACCAATGGCATGTATCCTAGCCTTTTTAAGCATCCATGTGTCCATTCTTGAAGTTTCTTAGAGTTTTCCTCCATTGATCTTGCATCATACGGTCAAGGCTTTATTTAGAAATCCAAATAAATCCAATTTCCCTTTATTACCTATAATAGCTAGATTCTAATTTCTTATAGGTCCATTTTGCCTTGAATGATTAAAATTACTAAACCAACTCATTTAGAACACTTATTCCTCCCATAATTAAGAGAAAATTCTGTAGATTATGTCCATACTTTTCTTATAATTTTCTAATATCTGAGTTAGTCTATATTAAACTCTTTTCAAACTATTTTCCAAAATTCCTAGAAATTACTGTTATGGTTCTCTGCCACCAACCATGTTGATAATTTGTTGTCTAAAAGTATTTTATCCAATACTCAGGTCCCCACAAATTTTTTAAAGTCATCTGGTCATTTTGGACCCAAAGGGCATTTTGGTAATTTCACCACTCACTCTAGGGGTATAATTGTCATTTCTAAAAATGTTCAGGGTATCTCTGCAATTGTCATCCTAAGGGTATTCTGGTTATTTTCAAAATATCCAAGGATAAAATTTCCTCCTTAAAATATCTTGCTAAAATATCTAGGGGTGATTTGGTCATTTACAAAATGTCCAGGGCATTTTTGTCATTTTTCCCTAAATTTTTGTATTGCCTCTAATTAACATTTTACATTAGTAATTGACTGTGATTCCACAAATTTTGGGGTGTTACATCACTCATGGCATTCATTGGAAGGAAGTAAAATTCAATTTGAATTCATCTTCACACATGGCCTTTTATAGGAAGAAGTAAAGTTCAATTTGAACTCTTCTACCTAAAGGATAATATTAAATAATAGAACTCTAGAGTTTTCCAGAAACTGACTTCAATTACAGTATAAATTGCTCACAAGCAGTCTATACAGAGTGTCACACAGACTTTACATACAAGACTGCTCTTACCTTAATTCTGATTGGTCCATAATACTTTTGACCATCAAAATTACTAAACCATTTTATTAAATAATTCTATATATACTACAATTAAGAGAAAATTTCATAGATTTTATGTATCATTTTCTCATATTTTTCTGATGCTTGAATTCTTCTAAATAAAGTTTCAAAGTTATTACCTTATAAAATTCATGGAAATTTTATTCTAGGATTTTCTGTCACAAAGTATTTTGATAATATGTCATTTAAGAGTATTCTGTAATATCATCAAGTTTTCACAAAATCTCTAAGGGTGTCTCAGACAGTTTTAGTCTCAAGGGTATTATGGTAATTTCTAAAGTATCCAAGGATATTTGTGTAATTTTAACCTTAAGGGCATTTATGTAATTTCTGCTTCAAGGGAAGGGTAGTATTGTCATTTCTTTTAAACTATTTTTTTGTAATATCTTTAATTAATATTTCGCCCAAATAACTTAAATATAGATCAATCAAATCTCACATAACCTAAAACTCATCAAATAGTTGTGCAAGAAACATTTTGACCATACATTTGCAGTTATTGAAATTTTAGGGTGTTACAAGTGCCAAAACATTTTGGCTCAAAATACAACCTGTAACACCCCAAAATTTTGGAATCACAGTCAATTACTAGGGTAAAATGTTGATCAGAGGCAGTATAAAAAGATTCAGGGAAAATGACGAAATACCCCTGAACATTTTGAAAATGACTAAATTACCCCTAAGTACTTTAACAAGATATTTTAAGGAGGAAATTTTATAAATACTCTTGAATGTTTGAAAAATGATCAGAATACCCTTAGGGTGATACTTCCAGAGATATCCTGAACATTTTTTTGAAATGACGATTATACCCCTAAGGTGAGTGGTGAAATTACCAAAATACCCTTTAGGTTTAAAAATGACCAGACGACTTTAGAAATTTGTGGGAATCTCAGTGTTGGATAAAATGCTTTTAGATAACAAATTATCAACATAGTTGGTGGCAGAGAACCATAACAGTAATTTCTAGGAATTTTGGAAAATAGTTTGAAAAAAGCTTAATATAGATTAACTCAGATATCAGAAAATTATAAGAAAAGTATGTGTAACACCCCAATATTTTCACTTATTCTATATGAACTTGAAGTAATATTTTAGGATGATTGGAAAATTAAAATTTTCCAACCAACAAGATTTTTAGAATGTAATATCCATTTTGAAGTAAAATTCAATGCAAGCTATCCTAATCATTAGAGAAAAATGATGAATATCATCTTAGGAATTTTCTTGAGATTATGGACTAAATAAATTAAGTTATTAAGAGAGTTTAATGATTTTCTAAAGATTTATGTTATTTCATGGAATAAAAGGAAAAGAATGGTAGCTTTGGGTTTTGGAATAATG
>PYAF01001193.1:58486-69712 GCA_007407185.1 Glycine tomentella
CAGAATGAAACCCGTGCGTTCAGATGAGCTGTTCCTGAGCTAGGGGGTGCTCTTGCAGTACGGAATCACTAAGCATGAAAGTGTTCGTGTAAGTGAGAACCTAGGAAACACTGGGGTACCCTGACTGATCGGATAAATTCTGGTAGGCCACTGACATGGGACTTGATATTACATGTAGATGAGTTTCATGGAGTTGTCATATGCATATGTCCGGCGGGGGTTAATCCGTGATGTTGACCTCAAAAGGAGGTTTGTCAGATAGCTAAACTGAGTCCATGCGTTCAGAGGAGTCTGAACTGGGGGGTAGCTGTATCAGTGAGGACCACACCACCATGATGATCACATAGGTGTAGGTGACATTCCTACGCGCCACTGCGCTACCCTGACTGAATGGATAAGTTCGTTCCACTGAGAGAGGGTGGGGTTATCCTGACTATGGCCATGTAATGAGAATCTGAGATCTCAGTCATGCATCATATAAAGAAGATGAGCATGCATTGCTTGATGAATATGTTGTATATCTGTGTGTTGTATGAACGGTATGATTTGAACTATGTGCTGTGTAGATGGTGTGATTTAATCTGGGGGTGAATCATGCGTGCATATTATTTTATAAATGCTATTATAACCATTTAGGTATATATTCTTTTATATAAGCTTTTATTCAAACTATGTTTGTCATGAACTTACCTTATTTTGTGTGTGTGGTTGACACCTGTGATGACCCCAATTTATTTGGGCGAGCAAAGGAACAGGAAAGCATAAGTTGTAGATGATATTGAAGAAGGTGTGATGATGAAGATGTGTTGATGATTTGTAACTAGATTTAAATTAATTGTATTTTACGTTGGCATGTATTTGGGACTGTATAATGAACTATACTTTGGACTGTATTGTTAGACTGTACTTTATTATAATTAAACCGTGGAGAGAGAGAGAGAATTCGTTTATGATATAGACGATTAGTAGAATTTGCAAGCGAAAAGAATTTTCATAAAATTTATAACTAATATGATTCTAATACAAAGGGGAAATGAAATTTCACATAAAATCAATCAAACACGAGAGAGTAAAAGGAGGTGTTACACAACCTTTTAATAAGGTATTATTAGGACACAAGTTAATGGGGTTGGCCACACAGTGGCAGACCTATGTTCATATAAAGATACATAAATGCATTTTCTTATTTTAATAAAATCAGTTATATTTGTCTGAAAAAATTTATATTTTATATTCGTTAATTTTATTTATTTGAATTCCTTATCTATTCTCATTTGAGGTTAAATAAATGTACTCTCTTATTTTAATAAAATTACAAATATTTAATTTAAAATTTTATATTTTACATTTTTATTTTATGTGTTTGAACTCATTATTCTATTTTCTTCATCTTCTTGTATCTTTATTTATGTGTATCATCATATATATTATTAAATTTATTTCTTTTAAAATAGATGATATATCTCCACTAATTTAGAGTCTTAGATCCATCACTGATTATTGATAAGTGTCATATTTTAGCTACTTTCGAGATTATAATGCTGACACTTATCTTTTGATTTTAGTAAATTTGTTGATTAATTTGTCCTAAACCTAGTTGTTTTATATTTTGTGTAAATATATAGGGTGTTATTCATATTTTGGAAGATTCATCCACTCAAATCTGATGTTTTGATAAGTTTCAATGGTATCCAAAGCATCCAAGCAAGCAAGACAAGCACAAAAGGGTAAAAAGGTCAATATAGGAAGCTTTTAGAAGCATTCTCGCCCAGAACTTGCCCAGGCCAGCACCTTTCTTCAGCAAAGGGTTTTTAACTCGCCCAAGCAAGTGCAACATATGTATTTGGCTTGCCTGGGTGAGTGGCTTGCTTCACCATTAAGAGATTAACTCGCCCAGGCGAGTGAAAATAGGAAAAATTGGTCGCCTGGGCGAGTGGGCCTAAGCAGGTGACCCAAAACTATAAATAGGAATGCAAAATGAAGGGTGGAGGATAAGTTTTTGATGGAGAACGTGAGGAATAGCCCAAGAGGCTTAGAGAGAGGTGAGAGAAGAGAGAAAAGGAGTGGAAACTTTGCAGGAACGGGTCGGGGATCGCTACCTTCGTTATGTTTTCTGTTGGTCTCTTGCTCTGCACCATGATCGGTTAGTTTCTCCTAAGGATTGGATGTAATCTTTGTACCCTTATGTATCTCTTTTAATATTTTTAAATATGTATGAATCTTTTCTACTCATTCTGGTGATTTTATTATGTTCTTAATGCTTGATTCTACTTAATCACTAGTTTCATGAAAATAGATTCTAAGCTTGGCTAGAAAGTGCCCTTAGGATATAAAATGAATGATTTTACTCTTTATGTTACGTTGCTAGGAATAGAGCATAAAGTTTAGATTGCAAATAGCACGAGATTATGATTGTAATGTTGGGTTATTTACTTCATATGCGAGGAATCGATATTCGGTAAATATCCTTAGAATTCTCGAATGCGAGGGATCGATTCGAGGTGAATTAATGTGTGCATCAATAATGATAGAAAATAATTTATACATGATAATATTAAATGGGCACTGAGGATATGAATGATGAAACTCAATCCTATATTCTCTTTTAATTAAATTCATTAGTTTCTGTATTTCTATAATTTCTTTATTTCTGTTATTTTCGTAATTTCCGCAAAACCAACAAAAACTTTGACTATACTTGTTGTATATATAACCTATTAAATTGTTGCTTTTATTTAAATTAATTGAGTAGCTCAAGTCCCTGTGGAGACGATCTTTTATAAATTCTATAACTTAGAACGACAATTGGTACGTTTGCCAAAAGTCTAATAATCCGTTGTCGAGGACTTGAGTCGGCTACTCAGTTCTTTTAGATTTAAATTTTCAGTTTAGCAGGACATTTTCTTTACTTTCGTTATTTTATTTTTGTATAAATTTTCTCTTACTATATTTTGTTTTCACTAACCTTGGTACTTACAGGTTGTTGTAGTTTGTTCTTTTTCTATATATGCGAGATAAATTTTATGCAGATAAAACGTTATTTGATCCAGAAATTACCAAGGCAGAAAAGAAAAACAGGAAGAAAAAGAAACAAGCAGCCAATAAGCCACCGGATGAAACTTCTTCTATTGATTCTCCACCAGAAAAACCACTTGTAATTGATAATATGATTGATCGAGGAGGAGAAGAAAATAGACCACCAGGGAGGACTCTTGGTGACTATGCTTACCAACAAGGACCAAAACATTACAACAACATAGTCATTCCACCTTTCAGTAACAAAGTTGTGGAATTGAAGCTAGCATTGCTCAGTTTGATTGGCTCACATCCCTTTGCAGGGATGGACCATGAAGATCCATACATTCATTTGTCTTCCTTCATGGAGTTGTGTAGTACCATGGGAGCTTCTGATAAAGATGCTGAAGTTGTTTATCTTAGAGCTTTTGTATTCTCTTTGACAGGTAAGGCAAAGACATGGCCCCAATCCCAACCAAACAAAAGTCTTAGCACTTGCGAAGAAGTGGAGGAAAAATTCATTGCTAAATTATTTTCTCCATCAAGATTCATCAGTGCAAAATCAGCAATCGCTACATTTTCCCAAGGAGCAGATGAACCTCTCTGTGAAACATGGGAGAGATTTAAATCTTTACTGCAGAGGTGCCCAAACCATAACTTTGATGATGTTGCACAACTACATATTTTCTATAGTGGTTTGAGACCTCAAACAAAGATGATTCTTGATGCCTCAGCTGGAGGTACTATGATGTCAAAGAGCCCGAAGGAAGCCATTGTAATCATTGACTCCATAATAGCCAGTGATTACCAGTCTCACCATGATAGATCTTTGATTCAAATGAAAGGTATAATGGAGCTGGATACTCAGAATGTAATTCTAGCTCAAAATAAACTCTTGACTCAATAATTAGAGGCCTTAACAAAACAAATAGGCCAACTTCCTCAGCAATTCTAGCATGGAGGATCGCAGAAAACATACCAAGCTCATCAAGTTCAACAAATTCAAAGATATGATTTCTGTGTCGATGACCATCAGAATGGCCACTGTTCAGCACCTAGTGAATGCCAACAAGAGAAGGCCCATTATTTGCAGAATCATACCAGACCTCAAACAAAACTTTCAAGGAAATTACCAAAGCTACAAAAGTGGTCCAGGTTCAAATCAGCCTTATGGCTGGAGGCGGCAAAATGATAATACATATTATGGTCCAACTAACTCTTCTTTTGCAGGCCCCTCTAACAACTCTTATATAGGTTCTTCAAATAGGGTTCCATCATAACAAGAAGCCCAGACTGATAGAATTTCAAAAATGGAAGACACTCTAACTCAGCTTATGCATATGTTCATCAAAAATCAGAAAAATACTGAGGCTTCCATTAAAAATCTTGAAGTTCAGGTTGGACAACTTGCAAAACAACTGTCTGAGCATAGAAGTGGACCTTTTTCAGCAAATACACAGGCTAACCCAAAGGAACCAAGGGAGTGTTTTAGAGTGCATGTCTTTGATGAAGTAATTTTTGACTCCAAGAGGCCAATTCAAAGCAAAGATTGTTCAGAAAAAACATTGATGGAAGCATTTGAAGAGATGAGTGAATTAGATGCTTTCAAGGAAATTCTTTACCAGCAATTTGTCTTTGAAGAATTGTCAGAGGAAAAAAAAATCAAGAATCAGAAATGGAGGTAAAAGCAATACCTCCACATTTTTAAAATGTTTTTCTTGCGGGTAATTCAAAGACACCAGTTACCACCAGTTACCAGTAATTCAAGTCTTTCTAAAAAGAATCTGGTGAAGGAAGACAAAGAAGCCATTGGCTCACCACTATCGTCCAATTGCTGGAAGCCTGAGCCATAACAAAGGCATCCAGCAAATAAGACGTTAAAGAAGCGCTCCTGAGAGGCAACCCAGTGTTTTAAAAATTTGTTGTTATTTAAATTTTATGTTTTATGTTTTTGAATTTTATATTTTATGTTTTATATATCATCTGTTTTGTTATAACTACCATTTCAGGGCTTGGGAACATGCCTATTTTTCAAAGTAGATGATGATGATGAGGACATGGCAGATCCTGCTGATTATCTCAATGGAGGAGACTGAGCTCCTCAACCATGATCTTCAAAAATCTGTGATATAGTCTTAATGTTTCTTTACTGCTTTGTGTTAATTTAGTACTTTATTTTCTTATTTAGTTTTTGCTTAGATAAAAATTTAGCGCGTTTATTATTTTTATTTTGTTATGCGCAACTCTGATGGTGTACACAGAGGGTTCCTTCTTTTTGGAAGTACACATTTTTGATAAAATTTTGTTAGTATAGAATATGTATAAATCTTTTTGGGACTTAAAAAGACAAATATTTCTGGAACACAACATGTTTGAAAAGAATCAACAGATTTGAAAAATGCTTTTTAGATCAGAACTCAATGAAATTATTTTTGGAAACTTTGAGAAAGAAAAACAAAGGAATGACTTTTCAAATACCAAATGAACGCATGTGTTTTTACATGAACTTGATAAAGAACAACTTTTGAAAATACTGAATTTGATTCGAACATGGAAACAAGCCTTAAGCCTAGTGACTATGTGTACCCACAGAAATTACATTGAGAGACCTCACTGATATGTTCTATAGTTGATTTTGCATAAATTTCTAATTGTCATAACATAAGATGCATGGATATGATTTAGGCCTTCTTTCTTTTTGAACATTTTAAAGCCATTGGCTAAAAAGTTATCCCAATACATAATGATTTATCATTTGCTAGCTTTTTTGAGCCAAAACACTTATGATTTTTGTTGGAACACTAACCTAGGTTAAGAATTTCCTACCTTACCTTAGGTTGGGAGAGCAAAAGGGATTTTTGTTGGAAAATTTTATCATTTGGGTGGCTAATATGATGAAAATGCTTTGTTTTAAAAGTGACTAAAGTTATTAAAAAGAAAATAAAGAAAAAGAGAAAGAAAAAAAAGAAAGAAAACGGAAACAAATTCCTTGTATTCTAAATTATACAGAGTGTTGTAAATTCTATAAAGTTAGGTGATTGAGAAATTGGTATAAGAAATATTGAAAACTTGGTAGAAGAGATAGAAAGTGATGATAGTTTGTTTATACGTGTGCACTCCTATTCTTAAGGTAACTTTGAATATCCAGAAAAATCAAGATTTCCATCAAAGCCAGGCCCAACCCTAAAAGTCCTAAAGATCCATGATAATTATGTACTTATCTTTGATTTGATGGGAAATGAACTACAAAATTAATCTATGTTATATCAGTGTTTGAATTGAGAAACAAACACTTACCTATGGGAGAATTAAACACCTTTGAGAGGTTTTCCTCTGTTTAAAATCAATCAAAGTATTTTCTCTTATGTTCTTTATAAACAACATGTGAATTGATCTTAACTTCATTTTGTTTGGTGAATCTCATCTTTTGTACTGTCATTTCTCATTGCTGATTTTGAAAAATGTTGTTCTGATCACTTTTGAAAGTTGATTCTTTACAAAGCATGTTCATATTAAAGTTTTGTCTTTTATACTCCTATTATTTAGTAGTTTTTCTTACAAATTGCTTGAGGACAAACAATATTCTAGGTTGGGGGTAGTGATAAGATCCATATTTTAGCTACTTTCGAGATTATAATGTTCGCACTTATCTTTTGATTTTAGTAAATTTGTTGATTAATTTGTCCTAAACCTAGTTGTTTTATATTTTGTGTAAATATATAGGGTGTTATTCACATTTTGGAAGATTCATCCACTCAAATCCGATGTTTTGATAAGTTTCAATGGTATCCGGAGCATCCAAGCAAGCAAGACAAGCACAAAAGGGCAAAAAGTTCAATTTAGGAATCTTTTAGAAGCATTCTTGCCCAGAACTCGCCCAGGCCAACACCTTTCTTCAGGAAAGGGTTTTTAACTCGCCCAGGCGAGTGCAACATGTGTATTTGGCTCTCCTGGGAGAGTGGCTTGCTTCACCATTAAGAGATTAACTCGCCCAGGCGAGTGAAAATAGGAAAAATTGGTCGCCTGGGTGAGTGGGCCTAAGAAGGTGACCCAACTATAAATAGGCATGCAAAATGAAGGGTGGAGGATAACATTTAGATTACAAATAGCACGAGATTATGATTGTAATGCTAGGTTATTTACTTCGTATTCGGGGAATCGATATTCGATAAATATCCTTAGAATTATCGAATGCGAGTGATCGATTCGGGGTGAATTAATGTGTGCATCAATAATGATAGAAAATGATTTATACATGGTAATATTAATGTTGGATATAGGGGGGGCAACAAGAAGAATGAAGCTTTTGACTTAGAAGAATGTTTTGAGCTTTTCACATGCCTTGAAGATTGAAATCCAAATTGAAGGTGTATGAGAAACAAATCTGTTGATCCTTGCATTTGCATGCATATAATCATTTACTTGCTTAAGTGTTTTCATCAAAGAATCAAAGCTATTTCGAAAAAGATCTAATTGGGTAATGTTTTTGGAAAAATGTAATTTCACTGTTTTAATCAATTACCCAGAAGATTAATCGATTATTTAGTTCATGTTAAAACTAGAAAAGCTTTGATGAAGAGTTTAATCGATTACATCACGGATTAATTGATTATTTGGTTCGTGTTTAAAACTGGAAAAGCTTTAATGAATATATTAATCGATTACATAGTGTAAATCAAAAGTAATACATTGGTGCTTTAATCAATTACCATTTACTATAATCGATTACACAAGCTATCTTGAAAATCATGTTTTCACTAATTTAATCGATTACCAGACATTGTAACCGATTACATAGGCTATTTGAAAAAGCTTGCTTCGTTGCCTTAATTGATTACCAAATATTGTAATCGATTACACAGAGGCTTAGATACAAAACTTCACTGCTTTAATCGATTACAGCTCGGTTTAATCGATTATCTTGTTCGTTGTGAAATCCAGAATTCAACCTTAAACACTTTAATGGATTAAGTGATAATTTAATCGATTACAAGTTGTTACAAAACTCTATTATAAATAGAAAGAAGGCTTGACTAGAAACTTAACTTGAATACTTGAAATTTCTGAATACACACAAGCCTTCACAAAGTTCTAAAGTGATTTTCTAGGTTTACTTACTTCTTGTCCAACTCCTTAATCCTAATGGGTATTGTATGATTTCTCGGACAAGATATTTTAAAAGAGTAATGGAGAGCATGTTCTGAAAAATCTGTTTCTGCATTCAACCTTGATTGGTAACTCATATGCATTCATATTCATTAAATCATCATGTTGTTTCTCTCCTTAATCTTTGAGTGTAATTCCATTTTTGTAATTTGTGTTATTTAATGCTATTGTAAAGGATTCTTTGCAGCTTGTTCTAGAGTAGTGTTCTCTATGAAAGAACAGCGTAGTGTTCTCTTGTTCTTGATCTTTAGGAGTCGAATAGGGTTTTATATTTCTATTCTTTATCTAGGATTGATAAAGAGATATTGTTGTAAAGCTTGTAAGAACAAAATTTATAATAGTAGAACTCTAATCTAGTGTTGATTAGAACAAACTGGATGTAGCTTCTCTTGAGAAGTGAACCAGTATAAATTGTTTGTGTTGATTTTCTTATCTCTATCTCTTTAAGTAATATTGTTCATTTGTTCTTGGTGGTATTATCATTACTCAACAAGTTCTGTTTTGAGCTATAGGTTTCTTGTGCTGAGTAACTTGATTGATTAAAAGCATTCTTGGTTTAAAAGTGATTAAGATCCTTTAACTCTGATTTTGTAAATAATTTTTAAAAGACCAAGTTTAAACCAATTCACTCCCCCTTTTGGTTATTGTGGGTATTCCTATTGTTTTCAATTAAATGGATACTGAGGGTATGAATAATGAAACTCAATCTTACGTTCTTTTCTTTTCAATTAATTAAATTCATTAGTTTTCATATTTCTGTAATTTCTTTATTTCCGTTATTTTCGTTATTTCCGTAAAACCAATAAAAACTTTGACTATACTTGTTGTATATAACTTATTAACCTGTTACTTTTATTTAAATTAATTGAGTAACTCAAGTCCCTTGGAGACGATCTTTTATAAATTCTGTAACTTACAACTACAATTGGTACACTTGTCAAAAATCTAACAATTATCCATATATACTTTTTAGGATAGGTAGCTCCATCTTTGTCTTTCCTCTACACTTTCAATCATGTAATCCCTACACATGATTAATAATAAAATGATATAAGATTTTCCCATTTGAAAAAAAATGTTATTTACTTCTTAGAAAATATTTTTTTATTCGTTATTTGATGCTTATAAGAATTTCTATTTTTGATCAAGAAATAAAAATATTTATTTCCTCTATCTTAAATTAAGTATCTCATTTAGAAGAGAAAAAAATTTTCCCCAAATAAATGTCATGTTAAATTTTCAATATGATATTAATTATTATTTTTTACTAATACTTATGATAAGTTTCAATTTAATTTTTGAATTTTTTTTTTTTGAGACAGCAAAAGTATAATATATATTATAAAAGAATCGACTATGATAATTTTTCATCACTCAACTCGAGTACTAATCAAAGATTTCAAATGTATTTATAAAAAAAATGTATGTGTTATTTACACATACGAGAGGATTCTAAGGTACAAGAAATAGCCGAGGCTAAGTTCACAACAACACTTAGAGAGGAAAACCCTCCCTACTGTAACCTTCATCTCGCTATCAATGCTTAAGATATATTAATGACTAGAAGACATAAATATATCTTAACCAAAGCCTATACAAAATAAAATTCTACTGCTACGACAAGCAACCAGAAAATAAATGCAAATCCCTCCCACTTTGATTTAGCTACCCCTATCAGATCCTCACCACTACAACCGAACGAAAATTCTCCAGCACAACCTTTTTCTGACAGGTATGATCTTGGATGAAACGACCATTGTGGAAAAGGCACATGAAACTCGTTGCCTGCTGCAAATTTCAATCAACACCAAGCAAAATAAATAATTGATTCCATGAGCTGCTCCCGATTGAAAACTTTCTCTCTAAACACACATGAATTTCTGGTCGCTCATATGTTCCATACCGCTGAACACCACAACACCTCCACCTTCCCAGCATCTTCACTGATTTCGAATTACCAGCGAACTGCCAAAAGTTCAACCTTGGGTCCTCTGGAGATACAGAAGAGAGATCACACCACCCAAGTATTTCCTTCCAAATTTCATTTAGTTTTTCAAATCTAATACTAATACTACTCTCTTTCATCGGTTAAGGTTAATTTTATAAAATTATTATTTTTTAATCTATTTATTATTTTTTCTTAATATATATAAAATAACTTACAACAATACTTATTTTGTAACAGAAAAGGTAATTGATAATGATTAACCAATTATAAAAATATAAGAGATAATTTCTTTTTTTCTAAATCATAAAGATCTTCTAATAGAGACAATCTTATTTAAATTTGATAAGATTATTATTGAAAATGAGAGGTAAAAGAGGATTTCAAAATACTTTAGTTTTTCTTTTTCAATAAAGTAAAAAAAATGAAATGGAATTTAATTCTGGACTTGAAATAGGTCTATTTAGCTGGATTTTAGGAATATGAGTCTGTAAAAAAAAAAAAAAAAAAGATTTTAAGAATCTGATGCTTCAATCCTTTAATTACGTAGAATTCTCATTTATTCTCTTGTATGAAATTGATTTCAGTGTCAAATGTGGAAAAAAGTAAATAGGATTTAATGGTTGTAAAATATATATTTTATTATATTATCCTGTAGTATACAATTATTTTACACTCAATTTTTTTAATACTATTTTCAGTTTTGTATATAAGAAAAATTCATATTTCAATAATACAAATAAAAATAATTAAATTAATATATTTTAATTTATAATATCATAAATTCAAATTTTATTTTAAAAATATCTATACATTTAAATTGTTTAAATAATTATTGTATTTAATAACACTATTCATAATTTATGTATCAATGAGTATGACTTGTATTGTTAAAAGATTCAGTTTTGTAACACCCCGTAGTACTCCGGTTGTTACTCATCTTGGTAATAGAGTTTTCAGCGGAAGACTTATTAAAAATTCGTTTTGGAAACATAGTATAGAAATCGTGATTAAATTTTTCCAAAACATTTTCTCAAATTCTTTTCCCAACATGTTCACATAATACAATACTGCGATGCTAATTAAAATCGGACTAATAA
>PYAF01001193.1:69812-82200 GCA_007407185.1 Glycine tomentella
CAATATGCTTAAGCCCTAAGTCTATAATCACAAACTTAAATCATCATCTCTTATACTCATGTCATTTCAACTTATCACATTATCTATTAAGAGTTTCACTTGACTTGCTTGGCATAATTGAACTTCTTATCACTTAACTTAATCTTTACTTCCTTCATTTAATCTTTGTCTCAACACTTTAATTGTGAGGGTCATTATAAGTTTCATGAAAAATAATTGGATGTTTCCTTAATAAACAATAAATTAAGAGTATGAAAAATCCACAGTATTCCAATTTAGTAAATGACAATGTATGTTTAAGCTTTTTTTATTTAGTGTTGTAAAAAAAAGTTGTTTTTATTTAGTTAGGTTGCAAAATGTAAGATGAGTTAATAGTATTTATTTTATTTATATTAAAAATGATGTTTTAAAGAATCTTGATTATGGTTGGATTTTTAATGATTTTGCAATAACAGATTAAAAAATAATATTCAAATAATTATGGGGACATAATTTTTTTGGTTCGTCCACAACAACAAAAATCTAAAGGAAAAATCTAAAGGTCAGGTCGACCCTGTAGTAAGATATCAGTACTTTATGCTTTAGAGTCTTCTCGATGATATCTCATAAATTGAGGAAAATATATGAAGCATGCACGTTACTCCTAAATCCTAATCTACCTTGTTAGAGGAGATTTCACTACAGCCTTCACTTAGACATGGGGAACAAGGTGGGGGAGGCCCTATATCGTCATGATTAAAATCCACAATGAAGTCAATGAAATTGGCTTTAACATCACCAAGTCTTTGAAGTTTGCTGCTACTAGAAGGCTTCTTCCCATGAGCTATTCTTGTCTTCAACTTGTTTTTCTCAAATATGCGCGATACACAGCAAAATCTGCCACTGGCATCTGCATTAGCATTGAAAATTTCTTAAAGAGGTCAAATACTGGAAAGTCAAACAAAAATAATGCAGCTTTGGCACAACTCTTTCATAGGAACAAAATCTGTACAATGCTTTAGAAATAATGATTATTCTTATATTCTACCTACTTTGTTTAACACATTCTTTACTATTAATTAAAGTTTTATTAGAATTCTACTATACATATATGAAAGCATATGAAATTTTGTTCTTGCCCTTTTCAGTTGGTTGACATTTGGCAAAAATAGGAGTAAAATGGTAATTGAAGGTTAAAATGCTAATTACATCCCCTTTTCAATAAGTGCACTTCAATATTCCCAAATTAAAAATTGCTAATTGCACACCCTTTTTTATAAGTGTACTACAATATATTCAAATTAAGACCTGCTAATTGCACCCCTTTTTGATAAGTAAAATAATATTTTCTTTTAAATCTTAAATACTCATTATATCATTTCTTTCATCTCTTTCACACGTTATCTCTTTAGCGCGTAACCAGTGGTATTTCCTATATACACAAGGTATCGTACTAGCCAGTTAAAAAAATACAAAATCTCAATATTATTTTAATTTTTCTTTCGAAAAGACTCTAAATCACTGGTGATATTGTTTAGAAAAGTGCAGTGATTTCCTTTCATTTTATGTTATGATTTTCACACGTTATCTCTTTAACGCCTAACCAGTGGTATTTCCTATGTACACAAAGTATCGTACTAGCCAGTTAAAAAAATACAAAATCCCAATATTATTTTAATTTTTTTCCAAAAAGACTCTAAATCACTGATAATATAGTAATTCCTCTCTTATTTACTTAACAATTGTTTAGAAAAGTGTAATGATTTCCTTTCATTTTATGTTATAGTTTTCACAATATCCTACTTTGGGTCCTTAATTGACTTAGTTTAATTATTGACAAGTTTGTACAGGCGTAACAAGAAATGAAGTCTTAAGTTGATTCATTGTTAACGACCTTATTTCAACTTATGTGTATTATCACAAGAAGAAGAAATTATTATTGAACTTCACTTCTTTTTTTCTCTTATTGATTTACTTGACAATTGTCTAGAGTATAATGGTCTCCTTTCATTTTATGTTATGATTTTCACAATTTTCTCCTTTGGATCCTTCATATTTCTCAATATTATTGGTTCTCACCTCAATTGACTGAGTCTAATTATTGACAGGTTTGTACAGACATAACAAGAGATGGAGTCTTAAGTTGATCAACTGCTTATGACCTTATTTCCGTTGATGTGTATTATCACAAGAAGAAAAAATTATTATTGAACTTCACTTCTTTCTTTCTTTTATTTTTGTTTTACATTCATTTTGTCATTAATAAACTATGCTAGATCTTGAAGTTTTTTAAATATATTTCCAGTCTAGATGATATGTTGTCTTAATTACCTTTTAAAGAGTTATGTGTGTTCAAATATCTTCTTTCTTTTCTTAAATCTGAAATGTTCTTCTTCTCTGATGTTCTCTGTCTTCTCACCATTTTTCTCTCTTATCTTGCCTTCTTCATTCACTCAATTTATTTTCTCTTTCTTCTAAATACAAATCAGTGAAATATTTTTTTATTTCTTCGTTAACCATTCAACATCACAACCCTTACTAAAGATGCTTATGTCAGCCACTGTGACTACAACTTTTTCATTATTTGTTCATGATTTATAGTGACCTGCAGCAAAAAAGGTGAACAATTTTCTTATTTTCTATTTTCTTGGTTGATTTTGTTTTGGCCTAATTGTTTTCTTTGTTTTTCCTCCTTCATCAAAATTTCTCTAATATTGTGAATATGAACTAAATTTGTTAAAAAGTTTATTTGATATGGTCTATTGGTTAAGGTATTTTATGGAAAAAAAATACTAAACATGTCTTTATAAGAATAGACGACAATAGAAGAATTTTTAAAATATTTATTTGATTTTGTTCTAGACTGATTTATTGATTGCAAATTATGTGTTTGATCAAATATCAAAATGATATTTTTGGGTATGTTTCTTTATTTCTCACTTTACTTTTTAATTTTGAGACGTCTTTTAATATGTGAACTTTTCAGTTGATTCCGTTAATTTGGTATTATCTTATCAGATATGATTCTTTTAATATACAATTTTTGGTTGTTGTTGTTTATCTTTTGTTAATATTACTCCTATTTATAATCAATAGTTCAATTATATTTGTTTAGAAAAAGTAAGTAAATGGAAACTAATGTTTATTGTAGAAATTTAGGTGAACAAGTAAAGGATCAATGGAATGTTCAATTATTAAATTCAATATAGGATCTTTATAAAACTGAGCATTAACACAAATTAATAGAAGTGAAGAAAAGATGCAGGACAAAATAGAGAGAAATGAAGATATTACTTGGATAAATTGAAAGAGAATAGCTAAACAAGTGAAAAATTTACTAGTAAAACATTTATTTTGCATAAAGTTTATTTTGTTGTTTTTCTTTAATTTTAAGTTTATAACTGAAAATATTATATCTAGTAACAAATGATATCATTTTGAAGTCCTGCCTTTTTTAAATCAAAGTTATGGTCCTACCTTTGTTTGATCAAAGTTATGTTACCAACAAATTCAGCCACTATGCAAGTTATATTTATATACCAAATTCATTTTCAACTAATTATGACGTACATGACAGGTTTATGATTTTATTGTACACAAATTCTCTTATGTTATGACCATACTAAACTACTTATAAAAATAATTTTATATTATCATTCCAATATATATTTTTTTATCAATGACTTTCTTTACTTTTGCAATTCATCATCATAATTCTCATTCATTTTCATGTTTGCCTATTCAAATAATAAATCATATATATAATTTTTATTTACATTATATGTGTATTAAATATACACACTAAAAATCATAAAATTTATAGTTTTAAATAAAAAATATAATAAAAAATTATATGGGTATTAAATATACATTAAAAAATTTAGTGTTATATGTATCCACATTAATTATTTTTTAACATAATTTGCATATTAGCTCAGTTGGTTGGAACCTTACGGATTAGACCAATCCATAAAAAAAACACTTACGGATTGTCCAATCCTTAAAAAAAACTCATACAGATTATGGCTAATCCGTATAAAGGTTACAGAATCTATAACCTTTAGACAAAATAGATATCATTTTGCATAAAAATTTTCTGTTGTTTTACTTAATTTATTCCATAATTGAAAATTTTTTGTCTAGCAATAAATGATGTCATTTTCAAGTCCTACTTTTTTTTAATCAAAGTTATGGTCCTACTTTTTTTTTATCGAAATTATGCTACCAATAAATTCAACCACCTATGCAAGTTGTATATATACAAAATTTATTTTCAACTAATTATGCCGTACCTGATAGGTTTATTGATTTCATTGTAAACAAATTCTCTTATATTATGACTGATGCATAATTTTTCTTGCTTTTTGTATCACTTCATCTATATACTATATATTCTATTAACAAAAAAAATTAAGTATCATATTCTCTGAATTCAGGTTTCACAAATTTATTTTGCTTTTTATGTTACACTATCCTTCGTCATGACAAGGCGAAATATAACTGTCATAGGAACAAAAGTGTTAATGAATAAGAGCATTTAATCAAAAAAACTACCTTAGTATCAAGCATGAAGACATATAGTATATGCAATGAGAGAAATTGAAAAGAACAATCTTCATGCTTACCCAAATAAGCTTCCCAATCATTTCCACATTTGCCTATCACAGATTCTTCTACTTACGTTGCTCAACTTTATGTTATCACTATACTAATTAACTACTTATACAAATAATTTTATATTATCATTTCAATATATATTTTCTTATCGACGACTTTCTTTACTTTTGTATGTCCAATTATCACATCACATTCTTTAAATATCTACTATCCTTTAATTATTTACAATTCCAAAATAATAGTTATTTATATAAATATGTTGAATTTAACATATTTATATGTATAAATTTGTAACAATATAATTAACATATAATATAAGACATTAGAATAATTTTTGCAAATTTTTTTTAACATTTTCAATTATTATTCACATAAATCTATATTATTTAATAGACTTTATTATTAAACTCAAACAACACAAACTCTTCACCCGTGTCTCACCATTTTTCTCTCTTATCTAACATTCTTCATTCACTCAATTTATTTTCTCTCTCTTCTAAAAATAAATCAGTATAATATCTTTTTATTTCTCCTTTAACTATTCAACATCACAACGCTCGTTCAAGAGGCCTTTGACTACAACTTCTTCATAATTTTTTCATGATTTATAGTGATATATAGCAAATAAGGTGAACAATTTTCTTAGTTTCTATTTTCTTGGTTGATTTTGTTTTGGCCTAATTACTTTCTTTGTTTTTTTTCCCTTCATCAAAATTTCTCTAATATTATGAATATGGACTAAATTTGTTTAAAAAGTTTATTTGATATGACCTATTGGTTAAAGTATTTTACGGAAAAAGATATTAAACGGGTCTTTATAGGAATAGATGATAATTGGAGATTTTTTTAAATATTTATTTGATTTTGCTCTAGACTGATTTATTGGTTGTAAATTATGTGTTTGATCAAATGTCAAAATGACATTTTTGGGTATGTTTCTTTATTTCTCATTTTACTTTTAAATTTATAACACTTTTGAGATGACTTTCATATGATAACTTTTCAGTTGATTCCGTCGGTTTGGTATTATCTTATAAGATATGATTTTTTCGCATACAATCTTTGGTTGTTGTTGTTTATCTTTTGTTAATATTACTCTTATTTATAATCAATAATTTAATTATATGTCTTATAAAAGTTAGTAAATGAAAATTGATGTTTATTGTAGAAATTTAGGTGAAAGAGTCAAGGATCAATGGAATATTCAATTATTAAATTTTATACATGAACTTTATAAAAGTGAGTGTTGACATAAACAGAAATAAAGAAAAGATACATGACAAAATAGAGCGAAATGAAGATATTACTTGGATAAATTGAAAGAGAAGACCTAAACAAGTGGGAAGTTTACTAATATAGCATTAATTTTGCATAAAGTATTTTAGTTATTTTCTTTAATTTAAGTTCATAACTGAAAATATTCTGTCCGCCAACAATTGATGTCATTTTGAAGTTCTACCTTTTTTTGGGTCAAAGTTATGCTACCAACAAAATCAATCACCTATGCAAGTTGTATATATACCAAATTCATTTTCAACTAATTATGACATACATGACAGGTTTATTGACTTCATTGTACACAAATTCTCTTATATTATGGCTACTACATAATTTTTCTTGCTTTTGGGAATCTCTTCATCTATATATTATCTACTATATTAACAAAAATAATACATTTATCATGTTATTTGAGTTTAGGTTTCACAAGCTTATTTTGTTCTTTATATTTCACTATCCTTCATCGTGACCGGGCGGAATAAAGTTGTCATGGGAACAAAAGTGTTAATGAATAAGAACATTTAATGAAAAAAAACTACCCTTAGTATCAAGCATGATGACATAGAGTATATGATTATAGGTGCTATGAGAAAAATTGAAACAAGTAACGTTCATGCCTACCTAAAGAAACTTATGAGTCATTTTCACATTTGTCTATCACAAATTCCTCTACTTAGGTTTCTCAACTTTATGCTATGACCATACTAAACTACTTATAAAAATAACTTTATATTATCATTCTAATTTATTTTTTCCTATCAATAACTTTCTTTACTTTTCCAATTCATCATAATCATAATAGCATGTCCAATCATCACAACACATTCTTTATATCTCTACTATCCTTTAATTATTTATAATTTCAAAATAATAGCTTCACATACAAATATGTTAAATTTAACATATTTATATTTATAAATTTGTAAAAATATAATTAACCTATAATATAAGACACTGGAATAATTTTTGTAAAATTTTTTATTAACAATTTCAATCATCATTCACATAAATCTACATTATTTAATAAATTTTATTATTAAACTCAAACAACATACACTCCATATCCGTAAGTACGCACAGGTACCATACTAGTTTCAAGTGAAATTTGTTCAATACGAAATAAGATCTACAAAGTACAAAATGGTGGATTTTAATAAATTCCCATCAATAATAAAGAATATATTTAAAAGAATGTGTCAAGTGTTGTTATGAACATTTCCCACACATTTCCCACTCTATAATTACCTGACATGGGTAGGAAGTTACAAGGCGCAATTCGTGCATGACCCACCGACTTCTTGTCTCACGGGAACCTCTGCAAAAAGTCAGTGTTTTATTCATCCCAATTACATTATTGCTCCCAGAACGCATGATTTGTTTTTCTTTGCCTATAGATTTCCAACACCCAGAACCAGCAGGTCTCTTGATGTTTCCATTACTGTTGCTGAAAAAGTACCTATTTTCCCTCAAATCACCTACAAGTACGAGTAAGCAAAGAGAGCATATTCAATAACGCACCATCTTGTTTCAACTGAGGCAACTACGTCTACCAGTATTCCCCATTTCAAAACAAGAAAACAGATGTTTTGAAGAAACAAAAAAATATTGAATCTTATTTTTTTAATCTTTTATAGACAGTGTTCTTTGGGTTAGAGATCTCGAATTGAATACTGATATGACATAATTAAAACAATATATATATATATATATATATATAGAGGTTAAATTACACCAATATAACAAACCTTGGAAGAGTTACACTAATCCTCAACTGTTGATTATAATATAATCTGACTATTCTAATCTATTATGTCCATCACGTGACCTTCAATAAGTATGTCAGGTATCCTCATCAACTCATCCTTCCTCGGCAGCACCCCTTTTCAGGACATCAAAATTGAATCGAAACACACTCTTTTTTCATTTGAATCAAATTCACGTTTAATTCGTCCTTTATCACTATTGCAATCAGTACTTTCCTTTAAATCAAAAATGCATTCCGCCCTATCTTGCAATGAAAAAGCAAACGTGTATGGAGTGAAAAAAGGTTGGATAAACTAATATTGCATCATTTAGAGTGGATTTTATTTTTGGATCATATTCCCTATAAATATTTATACGGAATTCTAGCTATATATTACATGAGATTCTTTATTTAGAATTGAATTTCTTCCTCTTAAAAATCAATTTTTTATTATCACCGTCAAAGAGGACCTGCAAAAAATATTTAAGCTAATAATTCACAACACGAATGATCTGTTGAATCGTATAATGTTCAATTAACATGTTATTGCATATTCTCTTAAAGGTTCTGTATTGCACTAGAAAAATTCCAGTGGTCGCTATATAAAGGATGGGTATTAGGTGATAGTGATATCAATATTTATTGTATTTGAGGGCTAAATTAGATCTACGCTAGAAGAAGATGATCGATTACATAAAAAGTGGATTTTTGATTGCTAAGAATTTTCGAGTCACGTGCTGAATTTAGTGAATTGATTAGAATGATTAGATTATATTATAATCTGATGGGTGAAAATTAGTGTAACTCTTTTAAAGTTACACAAGATATAATTTGATCATTATATATATATATATATATATATATATATATATATATAAAGTAGAAGATAATATTCATATGATGAAATAGTTTTTTTTTTTAATTGAGTGAAACATAAATCTAAATTCCACATACTAGATTCTATCATTATAAACCTATCAAATATCGAACTGTTACCAAACCATTGCAAATGAGCTAGTTTTTTAGATTGGGTTACTTCAACTTAAAAATATAGGATTTAATTTGACTAAAATTCAAACCAAGAAATTACCAACAACAAAATAGTATGTATATATAAACAGGGAGTAACGGGTTATCCTACAAGCTAACTTTTAATATTGAGTACTAAGTTCAAATTTTATTAATCCCTTATCATACCACTACAAATTAGCTATAGCTAGCTTTGAGATTGAATTACTCCTAAATTCAAATTCTAACGCTTTCTTTAACTGAAATCCAAACTAAGAAACAAGCAACAATAAAAATAGAATTAAACAGTGTATATAATTGAGGGATAACTCTTCAGTGAAGATTTTGAGTTAGACTGAAGTCCAAGTTTTAAGATAAAAAATATCAAAATTTTCTATTGGGTCCACCCGTTGTCATACCTTTATCAAACCACTGTAAATGCGCTTACTTTGAGATTGAATTAGACCTAAACTAAAATTCTAAGACTTTCTTAGACTGAAATCCAAACTAAGAAGCAACCAACAACAAAGAAGTGAAGCAGCAGCTGTAGGAAAGAAAGCAATATTTCGGACCAACCTGGAAGCCCCCATGGCTCAGTCTGAAACACGTCAAACTCTGAAACGACTGAAGCGGGTAAATGTTCAGCAAAGGCCTTCTTCTTGAGGTAGTGAAGGAGAAGCTCCTCATCGGAGGGACAAAACCTGAACCCAATTGGCAACTTGATGCCCCCTTTCACAACAAAGTTTTCGAGCTTCCCCATCTCCCAAGTAGTGATTTTTGTAATCAGAGAAGCAAATTAACCCATGTATGTCTAAAGAGAGATACAAAGCCAAGTATTACTGGCTTGTGGACTGGCCTTGGTTGTGTGAAGGTTTTCAATTTATAGACGCAACTTCCAGAAAAGGATGTGTGTGGGAGATGCAGAGAGATAGAGAGAGAGAATACTTACTCTGGTCTCCAAACGCATGTTGCTGACTTGAAACAGTCGTCGTTTCTTTCTTTTTGTTTTTTCTCAATTACTATTTTCATCCTCAAATTTATTTTTGAATTTTAATTTGATTTTCTTATTATTAAAAAATCAATTAGATTTTCTAATTTATAAAAATGATTAAATTAAGTCATTTTACTTTTAGAAATTTCAACTAGATGTTTTATTTTTTTAAAATAGGTTCATTTTGGTTCCATTTTTCTTTTATGTGCTCAATTTAAAAAAAATAAAATAAAATTTGATTTTAAATAGGACAAAGTTGAACTTATTTTAAAAATTAATGGATCTAATTGAAACTTCTAAAAAAAAAACCTAATTGAAATACTTTTAAAAATTAGAAGACTTAATCAAACCTTTTAATAATAACATGATTAAATTGAATTTCATAAATAAATTAAAGGATCAAAGTAATAATTAATTCTTTTTTTGTTGTCGTGTAATTTTTTTTCTTCCGAAAGCACGATTACTTTTATAATTGAAAGTTATGAGATTAATATTGCATAAAGATCAAATTTTATTTTTCCTAATAAAATCTTCTATGTATGCAAAATTAAAAAAGCAATCTTCTTTCAACATACTTAAATAATCCAATAATCTATAAAGTCTATCTTGCCTTAATGTTCTTTGTCTAGCAATGGTTAGACTGTAGTAGAGGAAAAATAACATGTAGTATATGATTTTTGCTTGGGGTTTTTCTTCTGGGACCTAGTAAATCTCACATATACCCAATAAAAAGAGTGAAAATTAAAATTACTCTTCACTCAAAATCTTAAATACGGATTGTCAATCTCTTTCCTCTCAGACCATTAATCTATAGTTTTACACCATTGCATTACGCCGTTGTGAGTCTCTCCTCTTCTTCTCTTCAATCTGTTCATCAATCTCTCCTTCATCTCATCAATATGTGCTTCCTCAATCCCTCCTTCATCTTACCATCCCGTTGTCACCGCTGTGAGTATCGCTCTCGCCTCGCCGTTTTTTTTTTTTTTACTATTTTAAACACATACGGATTGACAATCCATATAGTCCATATGGATTGATAATCTGTATAGTCCATACGGATTGAAAATCCATATAGTCCATACGGATTGGAAATCTGTATAGTCCATCCGAATTGAAAATCCTTATAGTCCTTATAGATTGTCAATCCATATAGGTTTAATACAGTGAAAAAAATTGTAATTAATGAATTTGTACTATATTAACACTTAAATTTTCAAATATAATTATGATTCATTGGGATAAACACTTTAATTAAAAACTTGTTGAATGAGTACTTATGAAAATAATTTAAATTAATTGTTTCATATAAGTTATAAGTTCTTTTCAAAAGCTATTATAGAGAATTTATTGAAATAAATTTAACATAATTTATGAAAATATAATAATCTATTTTCATAAAATCTTTCAAATATTTACACAAGTGTTTGTCAAAAATAAGTTCAAATAAATTCTTTTGAACGGACTCTAAATAAGAGATTTGAAATGTACAACTTTGTGATCTTATCAAAGATACAAGTATAATTTGACATTAATCTTTTAGTTTTGTTGGTACATGACATCAATTATTATTTCCATTAATTAGAGATTATATGGGGAAAAAATCTCAAGAAGGAAAAAGACTAAATAATAAAGACAATTACGTTGCCAACATACTTAATAAATAAATTTCCTTTGCTGTCTTTGATGAAATTTTAGAGCAAGAGAATAGTGTTTAATTAATGATAGAAAAGGTTTTCAAATTGAAAAAATATCTATAAAATATTTTAAGAAATTAACCTAAAACTCGTCAAATATCAAACTTTATTTTACTTTGCTCGATTTATCATTTAAAGTTAATTTAAACTTTTTTTTATTACATTTCTTAAAATATACTACATTTAATAAATACCAGTATGCTTTTCAAACATCTATTAGTATGGTGTTATTTTCAATTTAAGAGTGTTTTCTTGAAATTGTGGGTTGATTTGAAGTATTAGACTAATACTTGGACAAATTTTTAGATTATGATTAGAACGAGAGGATTGTGTCAGACTTTAGGCAGAGATTTTGGTAGAGAGTTTAGTGGTGATGAGGAAGAAACCCTCAATGTCGAAGGCCGACAACACCTGCACGTAGACAACAGCCAGCTGCACTGCTGCTGTTGTTGAGGATATTGAGCATGTAGATCATGTTGCTAACGAGGCTCATGAGGATCCTCACGATCCAATTACAGAGGATGTAGGTGCTAATTCACAGGGTTTTCCAGGCAAGCCCCAAGATACATTAGTGTTGACATCATATGTTGATCATATAGCAGCCAAAGTGTGAGTAGAAGAAGTAGTTATTTCTTTAATTATAACATATTTAAATTTTATTTGTTTTAAGTTACCTAATTAATTATAATTATTTATAGGAACGTACTTAGTTGAAGTTGGCCAATACGGGTTGGCATATAGTAATTGATACTTGTATCTACATATAATAGTAATTTATCTCTTAATAAAAATATACCCATTTTTATTACTTTTCATTAATTCTAATTATTTTAAAAATAATCTATATATTTTAAAAAACTTCAATATGGAAATTTATTTTAAAATCTTCTACACTTGAGAAAAAGTATCAATGTAAAAATGAAAGATATTATTGTAACATTTATGTAGATATACAAATAAATATGTATTTTAACATATAGTATGACACAATTTTTTTTAGTACATGAAATCTTTTCGTGTATATATCAATTTGTTCTTTTATTGTACTACAAAAATCTAAAAAAAAAACCTATTCAA
>PYAF01001193.1:82300-93850 GCA_007407185.1 Glycine tomentella
CTATTCAAATGTATACTAATATAATAATATATTACATTGAAATTGATAAATATATATATATATATATATAATTAATGATTTCTATCTAATTTCCATATTTGATTATTATTTTAAATATATTATAAATAACTTTAATACTATTATATATTTAAAAATAAAAGTAGAAATTTATTTTGAAGTTTTCTAGACTTGAAAGAACTATTTATATAAATATTTAATGTTATTAATGTAATAGTATTTATACAAATATATTAATAAATAACACTTTTATTATACAATATAACCTATTTTGTTATTTAATTTTCAAACATTTATTAGTATGGTGTTATTTTCAATTTAAGAGTGTTTTATTGAAGTTGTGGGTTGATTTGAAGTATTAGACTAATACTTGGACAAATTTTTAGATTATGATTAGAACGAGAGGATTGTGTCAGACTTTAGGCAAAGATTTTCGTAGAGAGGTTAGTAGTGATGAGAAAGAAACCCTCAATGTCGAAGGCTGATAACATCGGTACATAGACAATAGCCAGCTACACTACAGCTGGCGTTGAGGATATTGAGCATGTAGATCATGTGCTGACGAGGCTCATGAGGAGCCTCACGATCCAGTTACGGAGGATGTAAGTGCTGATTCACAGGATTTTCCAAGCATGCCCCAATATATATTAGTGTTGACATCATATGCTGATCATATAGCAGCCAAAGTGTGAGCAGAAGAAGTAATATTTCTTTAATTATAACATATTTAAATTTTATTTGTCATTTTAAGTTACCTAATTAATTATAATTATTTATAGGAACGTACTTAGTTGAAGTTGGCCAATACGGGTTGGCATATAGTAATTGATACTTGTGTATCCATATAATAGTAATTTA
Organism: Glycine tomentella; assembly: GCA_007407185.1. Lineage (NCBI taxonomy): Eukaryota > Viridiplantae > Streptophyta > Magnoliopsida > Fabales > Fabaceae > Glycine > Glycine tomentella. The sequence goes on from PYAF01001193.1 coordinate 83,177, forward strand.
TCTCTTAATAAAATATACCCATTTTTATTACTTTTAATTAATTTTAATTATTTTAAAAAAATCTATATATTTTAAAAAACTTCAATATGGAAATTTATTTTAAAATCTTCTACACTTGAGAAAAAGTATCAATGTAAAAATGAAAGATATTATTGTAAGATTTATGTAGATATACAAATAAATATGTATTTTAACATATAGTATAACACAATTTTTTTTTAGTACATGAAATCTTTTCGTGTATAGATCAATTTGTTCTTTTTTTGTTACTACAAAAATCTAAAAAAAAACTATTCAAATGTATACTAATATAATAATATATTACATTGAAATTGATAAATATATATATATATATATATAATTAATAATTTCTATCTTAATTTTCATATTTGATTATTATTTTAAATATATTATAAATAACTGTTTTAATAATATTATATATTTAAAAATCAAAGTAGAAATTTATGTTGAAGTTTTCTAGACTTGAAAGAACTATTTATATAAATATTTAATGTTATTAATGTAATAATATTTATACAGATATATTAATAAATAACACTTTTCTTATACAATATAACCTATTTTGTTATTTAACTAAAATTTAAAAAAATAGCTTATATTTTTTTTAAAAAAAAAGAAGTAAATGCTTATCCGAATTGGTAATCCATAGGGTCCATACAAATCGGTAGTTTACATATGTAAAAAACTTACCTATGGACCGTTGTTGCCACCTCAACACCCACCACGACAACAACGAAGTCAACGCAGGTAACAAATTATCACCACAATACAGCTAACAAACCACCACGAACCAACGAAAGGAGGAGTTAAGCGAAGTAAGAAGAAGAAGTTGAAAACAAAAGAAAGGAGGAAGAAGTACAAAAGGGTAATTTTGGAATTAAAAAAATGAATAGTGTATTTGAGATTTACTGAAAAAAGGAAGAAAAACCTTTTTGCTTTTGGTCAAGGAGCAGGGGCATGGTACAATGTATCCCCATATCTATTCCGAATTTGGTTTCTGATTACAAGTTACTACTTGCTATGCTAGCTACTTGGTTACAAAATATGGGGCTTGACCCTTTGACTTTGACTTGTTTTCCTTTTGATTTTGTGGGTTAATGTTTACACCGAAAAAGTCAGAGTTAGGTCAGGTAATGAAACTCGTTATGGAATTTAGATATTCGTTCTGGTCATGTTGAGTTGTTGGACACTATGGCCTTAAAAGCTTATTTCTTTAGGTCTTAAATATATAAAAAAATTAATTCATACTCCCTCCGGACCTAAATATAAGAAACAAAAAAAAAATTGGACCTACCTATAAGCAAATATCAACTAGCTTTTATCTTATTTAATCATAGTATTCCTATTATACCCTTCATTTAATAAAATACTGTTTTCGATGAATCATTTATTGCTCTATGTTGAATTCCCAAAAGTCTTCCAAATGAATTGCTTGTTCCAATTTATTTTATCAGTAACCTCCTTTTAATTGATCATAACTTACAATATAACTTTTCTCTTTCCTATATAAAAGTAACAAGTTATATTTTTTCTCATTAACACATTTTTTTTTCTTATTTATATCCCAAAAAAATGACAATCTCATATGAACAGTTTGATGGACCCTCATTTGATCTTGCCATTGAAAACGAGTGCATGGTTCAAGATTCGATTAAAAATGATGTTGAACTAGAGTTTGAAGATTTTTCACTTCTTATTATTGAAGATTCAATGTATAAGGAAGAAAAAGGTGATCACGACAACTTATTCTCTCAGAAAGAGGAGGTCACAACAACAGAAACTAAGTCATCAATTGGGGTCGGGATTGGAGACGAAGCTTTTGTCAATGAGACCAAAAATCATTTTGACCTCAACAAAGTGTCTGCTAATGGTGTTGAAGAATGTGTGTTGGATTTGAAGAATGTGTGCTGGATTTGAAGAAATTGTCAACAGAAGGAATGGACTTTGGATTTGAGAGTAAAGAATTTAATAAATGAATTAACGAGATGATGAAGATTTACTTAGGGTCGTTATATTATTAGTTACAATTTGGAAATTGGTGCTGAAAAATGCAGGAGAAAAAAATTCATTTTTATTTGTAATAGTAAATTTTTTAGTATGGTGATTGTTTTAGCTTTAGTAAAAATTATGACATTATATAATAGTAATATTATAACACTTTTAGAATGCATCATATGGCTAAAAGAACTTTTATAAACGATAATTTCTAAAAGTAAATAAACCACGAGTTAGTTACATGCAAAAGTCCTTTGGTTTGAAAAAAGACAAAATCACTTGAACGGTACAATAACATGCAACATGCAAGCAATATGCTTTGTAATTTAAAAATAATTTTATACAGTAATAAGTTCCATACCTTATTCAATGTTGTTTAAGTATTCTTCAACGTCATGAACTAATTGCCAATCACATTTTAGTTGAGTAGGTAGTTCACCTTTAGCAAACATTGCATCTTTCTTTGTATGAGGGATTTTATAATTATTCGATCCTTTTTTCTTCACGATTTCAATCATACATGGCTGAAGAGTAAGGAAAATTTTGTTCAAACCTTTGCTAGAAAAAGCATCATAAGATTTTTGCACAGCCACAATAAGGTCATCGACTGTCGTAGACACTTCCTTTTGCTGCAATGATTGAATTGTGCTAAAAAAACCCAAATCCAATATATTTAAATCGGGAAAATTAGGTGGTTGACAAGTTAAACGGACATCAAACCCATCTTCAGTAGCTACCCTACAAAACTCCTCGTCATTTATAGAAATATGAGATGGTGCATTGTCTTGTTGTATGTAAATAGTTTCCCCTGCATCTTCTCGTGGCCATTTTTCTTTGATAGTTGGTAACACTTTGTTAATTAAGAACATTCAACTAACTTCTTTAGTGATAGAAGTAATTGGTTTTGTTTCAAGTGTCCCCGATGCTCTATTAGCACTTGACCTTTTTGCAGCAACTTCAGTAACTAGAGGAAACACACCAATTTTTCCATTAAATTTTTCGTTGCCTTCATCATGAAATCTAGGCCTAGCCACCGCAACCAAAAACATGACCTTGCCAATATAGTTTTTGTTTTTGCATGTGCGATATGGATCATCCTCAGTTGCAAGTAGGTAAAACTTTGAGGATTTTTGGGATATGTAAAACCATTTCTCATCTATATGCACAACATTATGCATGGATCTAAATACTGGATCATAAGGAATGCTACATTCCTCAAGCATGGACAAACAAAATTTAAGTCTGGCTTTCATATTATTATCCTTCAATTGTGACTTTAGTGCATTTGAATGCCGACGCAAAACCCCTTCTCCAAGATATTTCATCAATGTTGTCTTACTTTTAACCCCTAAAGCAAATGCTAAACCTCGAAGAGTGCTCCGCTTAGGTAAGGAAACATCACGCACTTTCTCAAAATATATCTCAATTCTTTTTCGACCACAAATCTTGGCTTTTAAGTGGCAAACATCATCTGTTAGTTTCAATTGTTTCCAAATCTGGTAAATAACATACATAGAGATCGAACAAGAAAGAGCCACTTGTTTAGCAACTCCATTATCAAGTTTTTCATTCTTACTTGAATTGGTCAAAATTCGAGAGATAACTTTTCGTTGATCGTTATCCAAGAAAACACATTGTCTAAAAGATGGACTCTCTTACACAATGTTTTCTTCTACAACAAAATTAGAGACTAATTAAAATCAATAAAACTAATTAAACATGGACTAATTCATTAAAATTTTAGAAAAACTAATTAAACAGGGACTAATTCATTAAAATTAATAAAACTAATTAAATAGGGATCAATTCATTAAAATTAAAAAAAAAAAAACTAAACAGAGACTAAACCATTTAAATTAATAAAAATAAAGAGAGACTAATCATGGAAAACTAAATAAATGGGGACTAATTCATTAAAATTAATAAAACTAATTAAATAGGGACTAAATCATTAAAATTAATAAAAATAATTAAAAAGCGACCAACTCATTAAAATTAATAAAACTAATTAAACAAGGACCTAAAATAAAAAATTATATAATAAAATAAGACTTGTTCATTTAAACTAATAAACATAATTTTGCACCTTCAATAAATATTTTAACTTCTTCTTTGTCATTCACGACATTTAATGAGTTTTAAAAAAAATTGATTATTAATATTTAATCTTTGTAATAAAACAATGAATTTTGTATTTGCTTCCTTATAAATTAGCAATTTTTTGATAAATTGAATGATAAAAATTAAAGGAAAAAAATGGATTGCATTTAATGAGTTTTAAAAAAATTGACTATTAATATTTAACTTTTGTGATAAATTAGTGAATTTTGTATTTGTTTCTTATAAATTAGTAAACTTTGTTTTAGTCTTGATTAATAACAAATGGAAAAAATTTATCAAGGAACAAACACAAAATTACTAATTTACCCAACACTAAAAAATGTGTCAAGAACAAAAAACAAAATTGCTATTTTATTAGGGATTCAACGTAAAACAAAATTTTATTAAGGAACAAACGAAAAAAATGAATATTTATTAAGAATGAAAAATATATTTAAATCTTAAATTTATTATTATATATTTATTAATAATTTATACACAAGTTTATAATAATATTTTATAAAATAAAATTCTAACTTTTTAAAAGATATGACTTTGCATCTTCCCTTACCGAGTCGTTAATAAATTCGCTAAAATTAATATATTAAAATGATTTAATAACTCTTCTCTCTAGATTGCATTTATATTTTATATAAAAAGATATGACTTTCACATTATAACTTGCGTTTTTAATTGCTACAAGATTTTATGTTAGAGAGTAAGCACAACTTTCATTTTTAATTTAATTTCGTTTCATAATTTCCAATTTTAATTTAATTACTTTAATAAAAAAATAAAATTAAATCAAATCAATTTGATAGAGATTAGCTTTCGAATATCAATATATTCGAGTGTTTCAAACTGAAAGTGTAGCGAAAGTAGACGCAAGCTAGCATGGGAAACCTCTTAGATCTCTCATAGGGGAAAAGTAAATTTTATCCGTTGTAATTTAAAAATTAACGGTAGATATTTATCTTTCTTTTTTTATTTTTTCCTCTCTTTTTCTTTCCCAATTTCCCAAAATATCCCTAATCTAAAATGTTCCTTTCTCTCTCACGGTGAATCTTCCTCCAATGCACCATCCTCTTCCTCTCTCCTCTTGTATGTGAACATATTATTTGAATATATATATATATATATATATATATATATATATATATTCAACAATCAAACTTTCAGCAACTGGTTTGTTTTTTGGTGAACTTTTCTAGCGACTGACGACTTTTTGACGAGTTTTTCTGGCGAGTTTCAGCAAGTCTCCAGCGACCAAAAATAGTCGTTCCTAAGGTTTTTTGGCATTCCAGATCCATTTTTGGGGACAAATTTGATAAATTTCACCTTTACAGTGCTGTGTTTTTTTTTAAAAGTTAGAAGATTTGGTATACTTTGAAGGATTTTGCATCTTTCTAACTATTTTACTCTAATTAAAATTGCAAAACATAGCTCCTATGATATCATAAAGCTGAAATCTTTTGATGTCAATGAATTTCACATTGAATTTGGCATGAAGGAACGTGACAAACTAGATTGTGTTAAGTGATTTTGCATCTACTGTTGAAAATGTGGATGAATATCAATGGATTAAAGATGAAGATTTTTGTAGAGATTACTTGTTAAACTCTTTAAATCTTCATCTAGTTATGACTTATAGTGAGTATAAGACTGCAAATGAGATATGATATCACTTGAACACTCAATTTCAAAAACAAGATAGACTTTCTAAGACTCTTTTAGCAGAGAAGTTCTTTGACTTTAAATTTAATATGAACTCAAGCATCACTTCTCAATTAATTGAACTTGAGAACATGAGGAATATGCTAAAAGAGGACAATTATGATTTGTCTGATAATCTCTTTGTTGATCTTGTGTTGAGTAAGCTACCTGCTGAATGAAATTCTTTTAAGACTGATATGCACAGACTAAAAGAATAGATGAGACTGAATGAATTAAAAAGGTATATTCATATTGAAGATCAAAACATTTGTAGGAAGAGTTTGGAACAAGTAGGACAATAAAAGTCAGTTGCCAACTTAGTTTCACATTCCTATAAATCTTAGAAAAAGTCCAAGTCACCAAAAGGTGAATCCTCTTCACAATTAAAGGCAAAAAAGACTGTCTTTAAGAAGAGAAGGGCAAGTGCCATAACTGTGGAAAGTTGGGTCGCTGGACAGCAGAGTGTAAGCTACCAAAGATGTCAAAGAACAACACACCACAAAATGAGGCTAATATGCTAATTAGTGAATCTGAGCCTCATAGATAATGAAAAGGTCATTGGAATGATGAATAATAGAAAGGTCAGTGTCTCTTCTGAGTGGTGGTTAGTAGTGGTGCTATCTGTCATGCGACAAATGATGAGAATTTACTCACCGAGGTCATAGAAGTGAAAGACATAGTGGAAAATTGTAATGGTGGTGAGGCAGAGGTGACTTATGCTGGAACTGCTAATTTGGTGTTTTCTCCAGGTAAGTTACTAACTTTGAAACATGTTAATGTAGTACTTTTACTTAAAAAGAATTTGATATATATGAGTTTACTTGATAAAGTTGGTATGTCTTTTTCAACTATGAATGATAGAGTAACTTTATCTATTAACTCATGTTACTTCGGTTGTGCATTTATGATTAATGGCATGTATAGATTGAGTTTAGATATCGATAGCATAAAGCATGTTAATTATACTTTAATTGATCCAAAATTATTACAAAACTCACAACATTCCATTAGATACTTCTATTCGATTTGACAAATGTGAAGTGTGTGCACAGACTAAGATCACTGGAAAATCTTTTAAGTCATTTTCTAAAAGTACAACACTTCGTGAGCTAACACATTATGATCATTGTGACTTCAAAAACTATGTTACTAGAGGGGGTCGAAAATACCTAATCACTTTCATAGATGATTTTTCTAGATATCACAGACTAAGATCACTAGAAAATCTTTTAAGTCATTTTCTAAAAGCACAACACTTCGTGAGCTAACACATTCTGATCATTGTGACTTCAAAAACTATGTTACTAGAGGGGGTCGGAAATACGTAATCACTTTCATAGATGATTTTTCTAGATATTGTCATGTTTATTTGTTGAAATCAAAAGGCTTTTGAAAAGTTTAAGTTTTTTAAATCTAGAGTTGAAAATCAATTTAATTTGAAAATTAAGAGGTTTAGGAGTGATAGAGGAGGAGAATATACAATGACTAGATTCAAGGAATTTTGTGCTTTGGAGGGCATAATACTTGAAACTACTGCTCCTTACTCACCCCAATCAAATGGTGTTGCCGAGCGTAAGAATAGAACTTTAATTAAAATGCTAAATTCTATGTTACTTATAGCTGACATGCCTTCCTCCTATTAGGGGGAAGCTGTTTTAGCTGCTAATCACATCTTAAATAGGTTGTTGCACTCTAAATTGTCTAAGACACCTTATGAGATATGACACAAATGTCCTGGTAGATATGATACCCTTAAAACTTGGGGTTGTTTGCCTATGTAAGGATACAAGATCCTAAAAGGCCTAAGGTGGGACCTAGAACCATTACTTGTGTATATCTAGGTAGTGTAGAAGATATTGTTGCAGATAGATTTTTGGATCTATATACTAACACAGTGATAGAATCTAGAAATTCAGAATTTTTTGAGTACAAGTTTGTAATCAATCTTGACTTGAAGGTTTTTGGATCTACAAATATGATTTCAAAATCTCCTGTAGAATCTGTAGCTTGTCCTTCTGACACAAATCTCACACAACTGGCTCTTGAACCAATTCCAGTTAGAAAATCTACAAGAGATAAAGTTTCTAAAAGTTTTGGTGAGGACTTTGTCACTTACCATATAGAGGATGATCCATTCTCCTATCAAGAAGCAATGAGATATAGGGAATCTTTACTGTGGGTGTAACGTCCTGAAAATGCGATAACTGAAAATATATTTTTGATGTATTTCTTGTATTATTTAATTACTTTATTAATTTGGATTAGTTGAAATTTTGTGTGAATTATCCTTGTTCAACTGCTTGGTGTGGATGTTAGGTTATGTGAAATTTGATTGATCTGCATTGAAATTGTGTGATTTCGAGTTTGATCCAAAATCTATTTTAGTAAAATCACAATTCCTGATTGGTTAACCGTCAGATTGCCTTCAAAATTTAAAGGTAGGCTTTTAACCCAAATTTTCAAATTTTGACCGTTGGGATTTCTGACATAACATCTGAAGCAGAATTCGCCCAAGTGAGTAAAGTCGGCTACAAATATATGTAGCAGCGTGAAATTACGAATTTTATGCTTCCTTCTTCTTCAAAAAAGCCACCCAAGTCCCCCACCCTCCTCCTCCACCACCCATGACCACCGTTGACCACCACTAGCCACCGTTACTTGCCTTTGGACCACCGCATGAGGAGAAACACTTTAATCAGAGCGGAATCTTCAAAACTCAACTTGAGAATTTGGTAGATAACAGAACCTCCAATCCTCCCTTTGGGGTTTCTTCGAGGTAACCGTGTTTTCTATGCCTTATCCTAGCTAGTTTGAACCTCTCTTAGTATATTTTGTAACTTGGGTACCTTATTGGATGTTTTTACACTTCCTTTGAAAACCTTTGAAAATGAGACGTTGTAAAAGTTACCTTTTTATACTATTGATGTCATTTTTGTGATCTTCATTGAGCCCCGGTCACATTGGTGTGATGGGAATTTCAAAATGATATCCTTTTGATGTGGACTTCCAAAACACCATTTAACCCTTTTTAAATTTGAGTGGTTATGTGACCCTAAATGTTAATATTAACATTGTATTTGAATTCTATATTAAATTATCTTCAATTTGGTTTATAGAGCTCTACGTTTGGGCCAAAGCACGTGAACTTGAAAGATCTCAAAACGACGCTACAAGGAGCTAACATGGGGATATAAATAGGTAAGGAGAGTTTATTGTTTGTTTACAACTTTTGATACGATAGATGAGGGTAATGGAACCCAATTATGGAGATGCATGCCTGTCCTTGTTGTGTGCTGGTTTTCAAGAAAAACTGTGTTTTAAACTAATAAGATGCGATATATTTGTTATTGATGAATGAAATTGTGAATGATGTTGTTGTTGTAATGATTAGATTTTTGGGAAAAGTCTTAATTACAAAGGAAACTCTGCCCAAAATTTTATATTCTATTATCCTATTTAATTCTTTATTAAATTTTAAATGGGCATGAGTTTGTTTTGTATATTATAGTTCTCCTCTTTAATTTAGAATTTTCCTAAAATATCAGTCTCGTGGTATTATGGATTATGAATATATGAGATTTGTGTTGTGTGAAAACCTGGAAAATGTGAATCTCATACATGTGTTATATGTATATATGCGGAATGCAATTGCTTGTGATGTTAATGATATTACTGTAACACCCTGAAATTTCAATAACTGCAAATATATATTGTATGAATTATTCTTGTGCAATTGTTGATGTGAGCGTTAGGTTATGTAAGATTTGATTGGTCTATATTTAAATTATTTGGGTGAAATATTAATTATAGATATTACAAAAATGTTTGAAGAGAAATGACCATATTACCCTTCCTTTGAAGTAGAAATTACGGAAATGCCCTTGAGGTGAAAATGACGATAATGCCCTTGGATATTTTTGGTTAGATATTTTAAAATGGAAGTTACAAAAATACCCTTGAGCTAGAATTACACAAATATCCTTAGTTATTTTGTTGAGATATTTTATAGTGAAAATTACAATCATACCCCTAGGGTGAGTGACATTACCATAGTACCCTTGAAGCTAAAATTACCAAGACACCCTTTGATATTTTGTAAAAGCTTGATGAAATTATAAAGTGTCTTTGGATGACAGATTACCAAAATACTTTTAGTGACAGAAAGTCCCAAAATAGAAGTTCTATGAATTTTATACGGTCATAACTTTGAAATTTTATCCAGGAGAATTCAAGCATCAGAAAAATATGGAAAAATGATAAATAGAATCTGTGGATTTTCTCTTAATTGTAGGATGAATAGACTTATTCAATAAGATGGTTTAGTAATTTTGATGGACAGAAGCAGAACAAACCAATCAGAATTAAGATAAGAGCAGTCATGTATGTAAGGTTTGTGTAGCACTCTGTGTAGACTGCTTGTGAGCTATCTATACTGTAATTGAAGTCAGTTTCTGAAAACTCTAGAGTTCTATTATTTAATATTATCCTTTAAGTAGAAGAGTTCAAATTGAACTTTACTTCCTCTTAAAGAATGTCATGTGTGAAGTCATGTTGGAATTGAATTCTTCTTCATGAAAGGTGACATATGGACACAAGGAGAACCACACAATTTTCTTCTCTTTAAGGAAATGAAAACATGATATAGAAAGTGTAACCACCACTTCACTCTTTCATTTTATTCGTATTTATTTTATTTGCAGCGGATAATTTATTTTAAAAAGACCAATGATTAATTGAAAATAAGTGAAGTTTTGAAAATGATTTTGAAATAAAGGTTTGATAGTATATCTTATTGGATTTATCCACAAGTAGATTGGAAAACATAAAAGGCTATGTCATAGCATT
>PYAF01001193.1:93950-109127 GCA_007407185.1 Glycine tomentella
GTGTAGTAAAGTTCCTAGAAATTCTATTCTAGATTTTCTTGTCACCTATTAGTAATTTTTTACCTAGGAGTATTGTATTGAAATTTTTCTAATCTCTATTCTAGGTAAAAAAAATCCTTTAATCACATATTACTAATTGATCTAAAACATTTCCTAAATTACACATTTAACACGTATATAAAAATATTGGGGTGTTACAGAAAGAGGAAAGGAAGATAAAAATCTTCCCCTTGGCTAAAGAGAATACAAGTGAAGAAGAGAACAAAAAAGGCTAAGAAGTCATCATACTTTACAAAATATTTACACAAGATAACATGAAATGAAGCAAAATTTCCCTTCCTTTCTCTAGTGGCCATGTGAAGAATGTAGAAGAAGGAGGAAACTTCAAGATCATGCCAAGTGGTGGGACACTTGTAAGGGCAACATGATAACTTGAAAGATTTTTTGTATAAAGTAAAGGAATAATAATAAATTTAGTTAGAATCTAATGGAATAAGATGAAACTAAGTTCTAATGAAACCAAATAAGAGTAACTAGCTAGGAAGGGTAGAAATGTCTTTGAATATTTTATTATTTTCCAAACTCTATATAAAGGGAGAAAGGCCGTAAGTGGAAGTTACTCTTCAAGTTTTCCTTTCTACCCACCTTCACGTGAACTACTCTCCTCTTATCTCTTTCATTTCATTTTTATCCTTCCTTTTTAAAAGCATAAACAGACTTCATTGCCCCTTGAAGAATCACGTGTAGAAGCTAGTACCATTAGGAAGAGATAGACAAGCTTCATAAGAGGTTATAATGTATGTATGGGGAAGTTTTATGATAAAGATAGTTTAAGTGGTACTTATGTTTGAATAAGTGTTTAAAGTTCCGTGAAATATGACTTGTATCTGAGTAATTATTGGATTTAAAGTTATAGTTACATGATTGAGTGTCTGAATGAGGTTTTATGTGTTGTTGAGTGTTTCTATGAATTTCTGTACATGGATGATATGTTGTGTTTTATACATGAGTAATAAGCAGAGTTTTGTGCATGATTTATGTTGATTTTCTAAGTAAATCATGTGAGACAATGATTAGAATATTTACATTGAATATCTGAGTTTATGAAAAGAACGAGATATGCATAAGTGAATTAGTCTCATGTGTCTCACAAGAATTGCCTCAGAATGGAGGTGTATATAAGAGTTGCCTTAGAATGGAGGTGTGCCTCAGAGCGGAGGTGTGTCAGATAGTTACAAGGATTGAGTCCGTGCGTTCAGACAAGAGAAGTCTGAGCTGGGGGGTGACTCTTGCGGTGAGGAATCACGCCACCCATGATGATCACATGAAGTGTAGGTGAGAACCTGTGCAACACCGGGAGACCCTGACTGGTCGGATCAGTTCTGGACCGCTGGGATGAGGCTATCTTGACAGTTGATACCAAATAATAAGAGTTCAAGAGAATCATGCATCATGATTAGAGTCTAAGAGAATTATACAGTATATAGAAATTTTGAGGATGTTGTTATGAATATCTGCATATTGAATATATTCTATTGCTTAAATTATGTTTATCATAAACTTACCCTATATTTTGTATCTGTGGTTGACATCTGCTATGACCTTGATTTTATTCGGACGAGCAGATGAACAGTAAAGAGAGACTACTAGTTATTTACAAGAAGAGAATTTTGTTTGAAGATGTGTTCTTTTGTTACAGAGTGTTTTGAATTAGTTGTACTATGTAATAGAACCAATGTCAGTTTGTAATCTTATTATATATATTACTTCATATTTATAAATATTACTCAATAATGAAATTTTCTTGGAGTATCAGTTATTGGAAAAATTTTGTTATATTCAGTTAAGTGCTTTTAAGAAAGTTGAAAAGAATTTTTCATTAAAAATCAATAAATAATAAGATGGTAAGTCGAGGTATTACACCAACTCTAACCCAATTTAACTCAGTCTTGATAAATTCCAATAACTAATTATTGGCCCAAACTCGCTATAACTTGCAACGAAGAATAACCTTTGTGTTTGACCCATTAGGCCTAATTAGTCAGTGACATAAATAAACTTGGACTAATTAAACTTTTTTAACGGGCCCAATTCATTTAATAACCACATAAGACACTAGCAATGACTTGCGGTCCCAGAAATAATTGAGTTGATCAAGTGATCTACCTTTCTAATTTGGATACCGTGTCTCCACCATCCCTCACATCGTCATTCACATTTAGTCGAGAGAAAGGATAAAGTATCATCTCTCTTTATTGACTAAATATAGCTTTTCACAGGAACTAGGAATCTTCTTCTATTGACTCCAAGACAGATCATGACTCCTCATGATCTCTTACTATGCATAGATTCCCGAGTCAATTAGAAGTCATCCAAGCCCTACCAGTCTTGTGAACGACAAATCCATCTATACACATGTATTCAGGTTATACCCAAGAGTACATTATTTGCCCCATTTTCAAGCGGATAAAGTCGTACAGTCAAAGTATGACCCTACGACACAATATTCGATGACATCCTCAAGTCTAGGATGATCCACACTACCAAACGATGAGAGACTTTACAAATCCAATGATATTTTAAAGAATCCTTGTGGAGCCTCTCGACGGGTTAATTCAGTGCCATTTGTTCCCTAACAGATCCACCCACGACATCAGCTAAGGCATCACCATGCCTGCATTCCATGAGGTCCCTACTTTGTATCTCTATACAAGTAGAAGATATCATACTAGTCTTATTGAGATCATCAATGCCCTTTCTTGATGATTCAAGACTAGGAACTAGCTTTAGGCAATAGACATATAGTGTCTTCGAATCCTCATGATCATGATCCCTATCATATATCCTCGAGTGTACACTTGTTTTATTCCTAGGGCCTTTATATTTAAACTATATTACTAGAAATATAGGTGAGACATAAATATGATAAAGATAAAGTTTGCTCTAATTAATAATGAAATAATACAAGTTGTTCAACAGCTCGCCTGGGCTAATGAAGATTCTTCATGGCTAAGTATTAACTCGCCCAGGCGAGCATATCATGTGTAAATCACTCGCCTGGGCGAGTGGAGTTCTTCATACTTAAGCAATTAACTCGCCCAGGCGAGTAAAACAAGGCTAATTCACTCGCCTGGGCGAGTGGACCTGATGATAATTGCCATAATTCAGTTAAATTCATATTTCAAATGCAGGCACTTATCTTTTGATTTAAGAAGATTTGATTATAAATTTGCCCTAAACCTAGTTAAATAGCACCTAATGCTTATATAAAAGTTGTTACTTATATTTCAGAAGATTAATCCAATCATATTTTGTATTTTGTTAGATTTCATGAATTCCAAAGCTTCCGTACACATAAAGCAAGCAAAAATGACTCATAAAAACAAATCTGGGAGGTGCAGCAAGCAAATCAGGCCCAAAATGCATCAAAAGCCCAAAGACTCTTCTGGAAGTACATTTAACTCGCCCAAGCGAGTGAATCTAGTGTATTTTGCTCGCTTGGGCGAGCAACACCTGCAATTGTGCCTTCAAGTGGCCAAGTGGACGTGCAACTTGGGCTATTAACTCACCCAAGCGAGTAAAACATGAAGGAATTGGTCGCTTGGGCGACCAAACTTGACCAGGCCAGCCCCTATAAATACCCAAGCACCCCCAAGGCAAATTCATTCCTCTCAACCTCCATTCTTCTCTTCCTTGCTTCTTCTAAGATTTTTCTTTAGTTTAGGCTCTTAAATATTAGTATTAGGTAGTTAGGAAAGTGAGAGAAGTGAGATTTAGTGTGGAGACTCTGCCGGAAAGAAGCGCTGATGGGGCTCTTCATCAATTCTTCTCTTAAGGAGGTTCTCTCCATGCTTGGTTAGTTTCTCTTAAAGGATTGGATGTAATCTTCTACTTTTAAGTATCTCTTTTAATATTTATTTATGCATAAGTCTTTTCTATTTATTATTGATAATTTTATTCCGTTCTTAATGCTTAATTCTACTTAATCACTAGTTTCATGAAATTGGATTCTAAGTTTAACTGGAAAGTACTCTTAGGATTTGAACTGAATAATTTTACTCTTTACGTTACGTTGCTAGGAATAGAGCATAATGTTTAGATTGCAAATAGCACGCGATTATGATTGTAATGCTGGGTTATTTACTTCGTATGCGAGGATCGATATTCGGTAAATATCCTTAGAACTCGATTGCGAGGGATCGATTCGAGGTTAATTAATGTATGCATCAGTAATAATAGAAAATGATTCATACATGGTAATATTAATTGGATACCGAGGTATGAATGATGAAATCCAATCCTGCGCTTTTCTTTAGTTAAAATCGTTTTATTAGCTTCCGTAACTTTCGTAATTTTTTTAATTTCCGTAAAACCATCAAAACTTCGACCATACTCGTTGTACATAACTATTAAACTGTTAAGTTTTATTTGGATAAACTGAGTAGCACAAGTCCCTGTGGAGACGAACTTTTATAAATTTTGTAACTTACAACGACAATTGGTACGCTTGCCAAAAGTCTAACAAGTTTCTGGCGCCGTTGCCGGGGACTTGAGTCACTCACTCAATTCTTTCAAATTTAATTTTTCAGTTGAATAGGACTTTTTCTTTACTTTCGTTATTTTCATTTTGTATAAATTCTCTTCTATTTTATTTTGTTTTATTTTCCCTAACCTCGGTACTTACGAATTATTGCAAGTTTGTCCTGTTTCTTTTTTAGGTAAATTTATTGTAGCTACATCGTTATTTAATTTAGAAATTACCAAAAAGAAGGAAAAGAAACAAACAACCAAAAAGCTACCGAGTAAATCTTCTATTTTGATTCTCCTTCACCAGTAAAGCCACCTGTAATTTATATTACGGCTGATAAAGGAGTGGGAGAAGAAAATAGAACACCATGTAGGACTCTTGGTGACTATGCGTATCAACAAAGACCAAAGCATTACAACAGCATAGTCATTCCTCCTTTCAGTAAGAAGGTTGTGGAATTGAAGCCTGCATTGCTCAGTCTTATTGGATCATATCCATTTGCTGAACTAGATTATGAAGATCCATACACTCATTTGTCTACCTTCATGGAGTTGTGCAGTACCATGGGAGCCTCTGATGCAAATGATGAAGCTGTCTATCTCAGAGCTTTTCCTTTCTCCTTGACTGGTAAGGCAAAGACTTGGCTTCAATCACAACTAAATAAAAGTCTTAGCACTTGGGAAGAAGTGGAGGAGAAATTCATTGCCAGATTCTTTCCTTCATCTAGATTCATAAGTGCAAAATCAGCGATTGCTACTTTTTCCCAAGGATTTAATGAATCTCTCTATGAAACATGGGAGAAATTCAAATCACTACTGCGGAGGTGCCCAAACCACAACTTTGATGATGTTGCACAACTACATATTTTCTATAGTGGTTTGAAACCTCAAACAAAGATGATTCTTGATGCCTCAGCTGGAGGTACGATGATGTCAAAGAGCCCGGAGGAAGCAATTGTAATCATTGACTCCATAGCCGCCAGTGATTACCAGTCTCATCATGATAGATCTCCGATTCAAAGAAAAGGTATAATTGAGCTGGATACTCAGAATGCAATTCTAGCTCAGAATAAACTCTTGACTCAACAATTAGAGGCCTTAACAAAACAGATAGGCCAACTTCCTCAACAATTTCAGCAAGCACCTGATGAATGCCAACAAGAGGAGGCCATTATTTGCAAAATCAGACCAGACCTCAATAGAACTTCCAAGAAAATTACCAAGGCTACATAGGTGGTCCAGGCTCAAATCAGCCTTATGGTTGGAAGCAATAAAATGATAATGCATATTATGGTCCAACTAACTCTTCTTTTGTAGGTCCCTCTAATAACTCTTATGCAGGTTCTTCAAATAGGGTTCCACCACAACAACAACAAGAAGAAGCTCAGCCTGATAGAATATAAAAAATGGAAGACACTCTAACTCAGTTTATGCAGATGACCATTTCAAATCAAAAGAACACTGAGGCTTCCATCAAAAATGTTGAAGTTCAGGTTGGACAACTTGCAAAACAAGTGTCTGAAAACAGAAGTGGACCCTCTTCAGCAAAAACACATGATGATCCAAAAGAACCAAGAGGATGTTTTAGAGTGGATATCTTGAATGGAGGAATTTCTGACTCCAAGAAGTTAGTTCAAGGAAAAGATCATTCAGAGAAAATATCAACTGAAGCATTGAAGGAGATGAGTGAATCTAAAGAAGAAGATAGTTTAGATCATCTCCAACAACTAGATGCTTTCAAGGAAATTCCTTACCAGCAAACTCTCTTTGCGAAATTGTTAGAGGAAGAAAAAAATCAAGAATCACCAATAAAGGTAAACGCAATACCTCCACATGCTAACAATGTTTTCCTTGCAGGAAATTTAAAGAAACCAGTTATCAATAAATCAATGCTCTCTGAAAAAGAAAAGAAACTGCTGAAAATATTGGAGGAAAATACAAAAGCCAAAGGGTCATCATTTTTGTCCAATTGCTGGAAGCCAAAGCCATAGCAAAGGCGTCTAACTAATACGACGTTAAAGAAGCACTCCTAGGAGGCAACCTAGTGTTTTCAATTTGTGTCTTTATTTTGATATTTTAATTTATCTCTGAACTTTACTTTTTGAATTTTATGTCTTTTTGGAAAGTATCATCTGTTTTGCTAGAACTGGAATATAGGTCCATTGGTTAGGGGGAGTAGCAAAGCAGGTGAAGAAGCAGAATGTGGCAGATCCTATTGATTATCTGAATGGAGGACACCAAGCTCCTCAGCTACGATCTTCAAAAATCAGTGACATTGTTTTAAATTTCTTTACTGCTTTTTAGTTTAAATTCGATACGTTATTTATTTAGTTACTATGTTTGCTTGAATAGTTGTGTGCATTTATAATTCTTTTTGGTATTGCACACAGAGATTTCTATTTTTAATACACATTTTGATTACTTTTTGTTTTGTTAACATAGTTGTATAAATCTTTTTTAGGGCTTAACTGATATAACATGTTTTGAAAAGAATCAACAGATATAAATGTTTTGAGACTTGTTTTTGGATCAAAATACCACAAAATGATTTCGGAAACTTTGAGAATGAAAAACAAATGAATGGGTTTTCAAATATCAAAATGAATGCAAGATATTTTTACATGGAATTAATAAAGAACATCTTTCAAAACATTGATTTGATTTGAACATGAAAACAGACCTTAAGCCTAGTGAGTGTGTACAACCACATAAATTACATTGAGTGTCCTCACTAATCTATTTATAATTGATTTTGCATGAATTTCTAATTGTCATAACATATGATGCATGGATATGATTTAGGCCTTCTTTCTTTTTGAACATCTTTTTAAGCCACTGGCCAAAAACCTATCCCAACATAAATATAATGATTTACCATTTGCAAACCCTTTTGAGCCAAACACTTAATATTTTATTGGAACCCTATCCTAGGATAAGAATTCCTTACCTCACCTTAGGTTAGGAGAGCAAAAAGGAAATATCTTGTTGATGAAAACTTTTTGGGTAGCTCATGCAATGAAATAGACTTGTAAATGTGGCTATATGCTATTCATGTGATAAGCAAAACAAAAGAAAGAAAGAAAGAAAAAGAAAAGAAAAAGGAAAAGGAAACAAATTCCTTGTGTTTTAAAGTATTGTACAAAGTATATATGGGTGAAATGGAAAAATTGATAAACAAGGATATCTTGGAAGAAAAAGGAAGAAATAGGAAGTGATAATCTAATTGTTTTATCTTTACTTGCTCTCCTAGTCTCAAGGTAACTTTGAATATCCAGAAAAACCAAGATTTCTTTTAAAGCAAGGCCCAACCCTAAAAGCCCTAATTATCCATGATAAATATGTATTTTGATTTGATGGAAAATGAATTGCAAAATTTTATCTATAAGGTATCAGGGTTGGAATTCAGACTAAACGCTCACCTGTGAGAATTAAACACCTTCGAGAGGTTTTCCTCTATTTGAATCAAGCACATGTTTCCTCTGATGTTCTTTAGAAATGAAATATGAATTGATCTTAATCTCGTTTGGTTTTGAAAATTTCATCTTTTGTTTCAAATTCTTGAGGTTGACTAATTTGAAAAATGTTCTGATCACTCTGAAAAGTTGATTCTTTACAAAGTATGTTCATCCTCTATGTTCCTATTAGTTATAGTGTTAGTTACTTTGCTTGAGGACAAGCAAGATTCTAGGTTAGGGGGAGTGATATGTGTCATAATTCAGTTAAATTCATATTTCAAATGCAGGCACTTATCTTTTGATTTAAGAAGATTTGATTATAAATTTGTCCTAAACCTAGTTAAATAGCACCTAATGCTTATATAAAAGTTGTTACTTTTATTTCAGAAGATTAATCCAATCATATTTTGTATTTTGCTAGATTTCATGAACTCCAAAGCTTTCGTACACATAAAGCAAGCAAAAATGACTCATAAAAGCAATCTGGGAGGTGCAGCAAGCAAATTAGGCCCAAAATGCATCAAAAGCCCAAAGACTCTTCTGGAAGTACATTTTAACTCGCCCAAGCAAGTGAATTTAGTGTATTTTGCTCGCTTGGGCGAGCAACACCTGCAATTGGGCCTTCAAGTGGCCAAGTGGACGTGCAACTTGGGCTATTAACTCACCCAAGTGAGTAAAACATGAAGGAATTGGTCGCTTGGGCGACCAAACTCGACCAGGCCAACCCCTATAAATACCCAAGCACCCCCAAGGCAAATTCATTCCTCTCAACCTCCATTCTTCTCTTCCTTGCTTCTTCTAATCTTTTTCTTTAGTTTAGGCTCTTAAATATTAGTATTAGGTAGTTAGGAAAGTGAGAGAAGTGAGATTTAGTGTGAAGACTCTACCGGAAAGAAGCGGTGATGGGGCCCTTCATCAATTCTTCTCTTAAGGAGGTTCTCTCCATGCTTAGTTAGTTTATCTTAAAGGATTGGATGTAATCTTCTACTTTTAAGTATCTCTTTTAATATTTATTTATGCATAAGTCTTTTCTATTTATTATTGATAATTTTGTTTCGTTCTTAATGCTTGGTTCTACTTGATCACTAGTTTCATGAAATTGGATTCTAAGTTTATCTGGAAAGTACTCTTAGGATTTGAACTAAATAATTTTACTCTTTACGTTACATTGCTAGGAATAGAGCATAACGTTTAGATTGCAAATAGCACGCGATTATGATTGTAATGCTGGGTTATTTACTTCGTATGCGAGGGATCGATATTCGGTAAATATCCTTAGAACTCGATTGCGAGGGATCGATTCGAGGTTAATTAATGTGTGCATCAGTAATAATAGAAAATGATTCATACATGGTAATATTAATTGGATACCGAGGTATGAATGATGAAATCCAATCCTACGCTTTTCTTTAGTTAAACTCGTTTTATTAGCTTCCGTAATCTTTCGTAATTTTTCTTTATTTCCATAAAACCATCAAAACTTCGACCATACTCGTTGTACATAACTATTAAACTGTTAAGTTTTATTTGGATAAACTGAGTAGCACAAGTCCCTGTGGAGACGAACTTTTATAAATTTTGTAACTTACAACAACAATTGGTACGCTTGCCAAAAGTCTAACACCTGG
Source organism: Glycine tomentella (assembly GCA_007407185.1). Classification (NCBI taxonomy): domain Eukaryota; kingdom Viridiplantae; phylum Streptophyta; class Magnoliopsida; order Fabales; family Fabaceae; genus Glycine; species Glycine tomentella. Next base: position 103,561 of record PYAF01001193.1, read on the forward strand.
CCAGCTTCACCATGCCAATAAAAAGCCATGCAAATGAAGAAGAGAACATGATTTTTGGGAGAGAGAAACGTGAGGGTCAGTTTAAGAAGCTTAGAGAGAGTGAGAAATTGGTAAGGAAACTCTGCCAAAGAGGATCAATGATGTCTTCCTTCATCATTTCTTCAGTTGATCGTGTGTTGTAACACCCTGCAATTTCAATAACTGAAAATAGATGTTTCATGTATTTCTTGTGTTATTTGATTATTTGATTAGTTCAGATTATTTGAAATGTTATGTGAATTATCCATGCGCAATTGCTTGGTGTAGATGTCAAGTTTTGTGGAGTTTGTTGAGTTGCGCTGAATTTGTGTAATTTCGAGTTTGACCCAAAAATATGTTTCAGTAAAATTACCATTCTGGATTGGTTAACCGTTGGATCGCCTTCAAAGTTTAGAGGTAGGCTCCTAACCCACATATGTAACTTTTGATCGTTGGGATTGTCTAAATAACACCTTAAGCGTGAGAAATTAATTTTTTCACAGAAGCATAAATTTTAAAATTGGGTCAACTTGCCTAGGCGAATTTTAGCAGGCATTTTGGCTCGCCTAGGCGAGTCAAGTCGGTATAAGTACATACCAGCAGAGAATCATGAAAATGGAGGTCTTATTCTTCCTACCACCTTCCCCCAACCTCCCACCATCATCCTCCACCACCCAAGACCACCGGTGATCACCACGGACAGCCGTTACTTGCCACGAGACCATCGCACAGAGAGGAACCCTTTAATCGGAATAGAATCTTTGAAACTCTTCTCAAAATTTCGGTAGAGAATAGAGCTACCAATCCTCCTTTCTTGGTTTCCTTAAGGTAATCTTGGTTTCCTTGTCTTCTCTTAGCTAGTTTGAAGTCTCTCTTAATATCTCTTACGATTTGGGTACCGTTATTGGGAGTTTTACACATCCTTTGAAAACCCTTTGAAATTGAGATGTTGTAAAAGTCTCCTTTTTATGAAATTGATGTCATTTATGTGATACTTGTTGAACCCCGATCACATTGGTATAATCATAATTTCAAAATGATGTCTTTTGATGTGAACTCTCAAAACATCGTTTAGCCCCTTTTCGATTTGAGTGGGTATTTGACCCCAAATGTTAATTTTGACCTTGCCTTTGAAATCTACACTAAATTATCTTCAATTTGGTATATAGAGCTCTACGTTCGGACAAGCACACGTATTAGAAGAATCATGAAACCACACCGCTAAGCTGTAACAGGAAGAATTCCTAGTTAGGTAAGGGGAGTTTTTTACTTGGCCGATAGGTTAGATACCATAGTTGGGGGCCAGGGAGTCCAACTATGAAGATAATTGTTTGTCCCTACTGTGTGCTAGTTTCAAGAAAAACTATGTTTTTAACTAATGGGATGCAATGTATTTATGATTAATGTGAATTTGTTCCTATGTGTGCTTGTTTTCAAGAAAAAAATGTGTTTTTAACTAATGGGACGCGATGAATTGGCTTGTTGATAAATAAAACTGTGATTAATGTTGTTGTTGTAATTGATTGGATTTTTGGGAAAATTCTTAATTACATAGGAGACTCTGTCCAAAATTTTATGATATGTTTTCCTATTTAATTCTTTATTAAATTTTTAAATGTACATAAGAGTGTGTTTTCTATATTGTAGTCCTCCTCTTTAATTTAGAATTTTCCTAATGTATTAGTCTCGTGGTAATATGGATTGTGGATGAATGAGGTGATATTGATGTCATTGATAATGTTGAAATGAGATATTATTGATGTGTTGGTGATGATTGAATGAGATAATGATGATATGTTTGATGATATACAAATGAAATAATGTTGATGTGGTTGATGATGTTGAAATGAGATGACTTTGATATGTATGATGATGATATTGAGATGATAAGATGTTGATGTTGATAATGACATTGATGAAGATAATGTTGATGTGGACAATGTCATTGTGTGGTGTGGATACACATGGATACCCATGGGGGGTGCATGATGGGTTACCCTTGCGAGGAAGGATTTGTTCCTAGTCAGGTCATGCATTAATGGTGCCCATGGTTGTATGATGTGTATGTCCACGTGGGATGCAGTGACCGGTTGGTTACCCTTGCGAGGATGGATTTGTTCCTAGCCACGGTCAATGCATCGGTGAGCCCACATTGGTGTGTTATGTATGTACGTGGGGGAGCATGACAGGTTACCCTTGCGAGGAAGGATTTGTTCCTAGTCAGGTCATGCATTGATGATGCCCATATTTCATACTTCATTTGTATGGATGGAAATAAAATGAAAGCATTCGTGTATCTGTGGGTTTCAGTGGGCTAAAAACGCAGGTACTAAGGGGTCATCAGGTTTGGAATTCCCTAGCGATGCTGGCTGATCACCGGGTTGGGGAATGACCAGTGCAAGACAAGGTGGCCCTGATAGGCGGTGAATCATTTTTCCTGAGAAAGGCTATTTCCATGAGGATGGTACCACATTGCATGCTGATAGATGAGTCAGGCGCATGCATCATTCTATGCATGATTGTTTGAGTTGTGAAATGCATTGGATGATTGGTTTGTTGAGTGTGTATTGGAATCATGGATTTTTGTTAATGATTTTGATGGGTAAAATTGTTTCCTTCCCAATTGCTGCTATCTGATGTTTGTTAGCTTTATATAATAAATTCATCCTTGCATTTGTTGTACCGTGTGGTTGGTACCTGTGATGATCACGAACCTTCGTCCGTGGGAGCAGATGAGCAGCAGTAGGTGACCTTGGAGGGAGATCTTCTTTTTGGTTGGAGTCGCCGAACCGACGTGATAACGTTGGAATTCTTTTCAAAAAAGAGTTGTGTTTTGTTAATCAACTTTCTTAGTTAGTCCCTTGATTCTTTTGTTGGTCATGTAATTCCAAATGTAAATCTTTGTAAATATAACTAGATTATGTTTTGACATGTGAATGATATGTAATGTTTTAAATGTACATCCATATGTATCCATTTATGTATTTGTTTCGTTGTATGATAATTGTATTATCACAAAAAATTTACTATCATTTTTATAATCAAATTAACGGAGTTTTCATTAAAATTTGAAATTCACATGATGTAAAGTTAGTGATATCGTAGCGACGAGGCGGGTCGTTACATGTGCTCTCCACAATGATCGGCTAGTTTCTCCTAAGGATTGGATGTAATCTTCGTACCCTTATGTATCTCTTTTAATATTTGTTATATGCATGAATATTTTCTACTCATTATTGGTGATTTCGTTATGTTTTTAATGCTTGATTTTACTTTATCACTAGTTTCATGAAATTGGATTCTAAGTTTGACTAGAAAGTACTATTAAGATTTGAACTGAATGATTTTACTCATTATGTTACGTTGCTAGGAATAGAGCATAACATTTTGATTGCAACTAACATGAGATTATGATTATAATACTGGGATATTTATTTCATATACGAGGGATCGATATTTAGTAAATATCCTTAGGATTCTCAAATGCGAGGGATTATTTTGGGTTATTTAATGTGTGCATCAATAATGATAGAAAATGATTTATACACAGTAATGTTAATTGGATACTAAGGGTATGAACGATGAAATCGAATCGTTCACTTTTCTTGAGTTAATTAAACTTGCTTTACTTGTTTCCGTAGTTTCTCGTAATTTTCCGTAATTTCGACGGTCTAAATCCATTATTTTCGTTATTTCTTTAAATTTGTAATTTCTTTATTGTCACCAACTCATGAAATTATGTTTATACTTATTGTACATAACTATTAAACTGTTGTTTTTATTTAAAAATAACTGAGTAACTCAGGTCCTGGTGGAGACGATCTTTATAAATTTTGTAACCTACGACAACATTGGTACGCTTGGCAAAAGTCCAACAGCATGCACCTGATTCCACTCTCACCATGCAATGTGGTACCATACTCATGGAAATAGCCTCTTTCAGGAAAATGATTGAGTCGTTTATCAGGGTCACCCTGTCGTGCACTGGCCATTCCCCCCTCCCAATGGTGATCAACCAGTCACAAGGAAATTCCAAACCGAGTGGCCCCTTAGTACCTTCGTTTTTAGTCCATAAAAAAAACCACAGGTACACACTGCCTTCATTCTATTTCCATCCATGCAATTATGGAGTATGAAACATGGGCATCAACAATGCACTGACCCTAGATAGGGACCAACCCTTCCTCGCAAGGACATCTAGTCATGCACCCCCCCATATACATACACAACATACAAATTTGGGCTCATTCATGCACTGGCTGTGGATAGGGACCAACCTTTCCTCGGAAGGATATCCAATAGGTCATTGAACCTCACATATACATACACAACATACAACCATGGGCTCATCAATGCACTAACCATGGATAGGGACCAACCCTTCCTCACAAGGATATTCAGTTATGCACCCCATGTGTATCCATGTGTATCCACAGTCAGCCACTTTGCCTTACCCTTCCAAGAGCTAGAAGGGTAAGGATAGCAAGCGGCTGAGTTTCCATAACCTTAGGGGCGACAGAAGGCCTCGCCCTCTGGTGAAGGCGAGAAGTGCCCCTACCAGTTCGACGAGAATCGGCCTTCCTCCCTTAAGAGGAAGACTCGTCATCAGAAATTCTACAGTGGGTTTCCTCATCCGAGGAATCACTAACAGAAATCACCTCGGGCATAAAGGGCTGCTCAATCGAGCCCCTGAATCGCTGCCTCCCAAACCCATAGTAGAATCAGAAATGGGGGATTCAAACATTTTTCAGAAGAAAGAAGTGGTACCTTGAATAAAGTAAAGGGAAACGAGAGCAAGGAAGCAAGAAAGTTCGAAGAAAGAGCAAGAATGCAAGAAAGCAAGAGGATAGGTATGGTGGCAGGGGAAGTGTCAAACGTCCTCTTCATTTAAATGGAGGCATAACTTTGTAGTTACTGGCAGGATTTGAAACGATTCCCTGGAAACCTGTGCCACGACCTGACGCCGTTCACCCATTATCGCACGTTTCCAGTACGTGTCCACTCCTTGAGTGACACGTATGCACAAGTACAGCGCATGGGCGACACATACATAAGACAAAGCACAACACATGCTTTCAATGCACACCTCAACGGTCAGATACTGGCAAAAGACCCAACCTTGATGCTTCACTTGCCTAACATGTCCGACCTCACTTACAAAACAAAATACGTTCTCCATGGACATTTCAACAGTAATAGCCCGGACAACCCACGTCCAGGTTTGAGGGCTTGACAAAGCTCTACAGTTATACTTCTCAAAGTCATCAACATCGATATCGGACATCACTTGTCCACCTTCAGGGGCTCCTTGAGTCACTACTTCTCTTACTTGTCGAGAACACCAACCTAGTGTAACGCCCCCTTCAACCCGAGGGTCATTACCAGACATAATCACAACACATAAATAATTAATCAGAGTTAGAAGCAGTTTGGAAGCACATAAATAAGAGTGACATCAACAAATGTCCTCATCAAATACACTGTACATATCATATAGTGAATATACATAATCTGTTTAGGTACAAAACTGTACAAATAACCCCTCAGGG
>PYAF01001193.1:109227-132245 GCA_007407185.1 Glycine tomentella
TTCCAGCAGAAACTAGTTTTCTAGGCCACTTGTGGCGCTGACCGCGTGGAACCTGGCGCTGTCCGCGCCACATGTTCAAAACAGGGTTCTCAACTCTTTTCTGACGCTTTTCTCTGAACATTCTTAAGCATATTAATTATCCTTAATCATAAGCTTAATCTAAGCTTAATTACATGCTTAAAATACAAGGTATTACACCTAGACACTAGACATTCTTCATCAGTGCTTACTCAACCTCTTTCGTCTGCAAGTTGGCTCAGAGGCTGGGGGACTTATTTACTGTACAAAATGGTAAAATTACACATGGCCTTTACTGTGGGTCACTATACATGTGATCGACCTCCGTGTTAACCCTGCTACAGGAGTGCAGACGTCAACCCTCAACAGTCGGGTCTCCCTAGCCAACCGCTTATTTATTCAAATAAGTGGAATCAATTTATCTCCTAGTGTAACATCCTGAAATTTTGATAACTTGAGATATATGTGTGATGTATTCCTTGTATAATTTGATTAATTATTAATTAGGATTATTTTAAATGTTATGTGAAATATCCATGTGCAATTGCTTGGTGTAAAGGTCAAGTTACGCGGAGTTTGTTTGAGCTACATTTTATTGTGGGATTTCGAGTTTGACCTAAAAACCTATTTTAGTAAAATCACTAGTATGGATTGGTTAACCGTTGGATCTTCTTAAAATTTTAAATACTGGTTCCTAACCGACGTATGCAAGTTTTGACCGTTGAGATTGACCAAATATCATCTTATGTATGAGAAAATAATTTTTCACTAAAACATAAATTCTAGAATCTGGTCAGCTTGCCTAGGCGAATTTTGCAGGCACTTTTGCTCTCCTGGGCGAGTCAAGTCGGTGTTAAATACGTACAGCAGCCTCCAAATCACGAAAATGACTTCCTTCCTCCTCCCAAAAGCTCCCAAGCTCCCTCACCATCCTCCTCCACCACCCACAGTCATCGAATACCACCACGAGGCACCGCCGCTTGCCATTGGACCACCGCACGAAGAGGAACACTTTAATCGGAGCGGAATCTTCGAAACTCTTCTCAAATTTTCGGTAGAGAATGAAGCATCCAATCCTCCTTTCTTGGTTTCTTTGAGGTAACCATGGTTTCCTTTGTCTTCTTCTAGCTAGTTTAAGCCTCTCTTGATATCTCTTGTGATTCGGGTACCATTATTGGCTATTTCTATAGTTCCTTTGAAAATCCTTTGAAAATGAGATATTGTAAAAGTCTCATTTTTATGAAACTGATGTCATTTATGTGATCCTTGTTGAACCCTGGTCACATTGGTGTGATCGAAATTTCAAAATGATGTTTTTTGATGTAAACTCTCAAAACACCATTTTAGCCTCTTTTTAAATTTGAGTGGGTATTTGACCCCGAATGTTAATGTTAGCCTTATTTTTGCAATCTATACTAAATTATCTTCAATTTGGTACATAGAGCTCTGCAATCGGATAAGCACACGTGTTTGAAGGATCACGAAACAACACTGCTAAGCTGTAACAAGGAGAACCCCTAGTTAGGTAAGGGAGTTTATTATTTAGTTATAGTTTTGGTACCATAGTTTGAGGGTCAGGGAGTCCAACTATAAAGATAACTGTTTGTCCCTGTTGTGTGCTGGTTTTCAAGAAAAACTTCGTTTTTAACTAATGGGATGCGATGTATTTATGATTGATGTGTGTTTGTTCCTGTGTGTGCTCATTTTCAAGAAAAACTGTGTTTTTAACTAATGGAATACGATGAATTGGCTTGTTGATCGATATAACTGTAAATGATATTGTTGTTGTAATGATTGAATTTTTGGGAAAAGTCTTAATTACAGAGGAGACTCTGTCCAAAATTTTATAATGTGTTCTTCTATTTAATTCTTTATTAAATTTTGTAATGGGCATAAGAGTGTGTTTTATATATTGTAATCCTCCTTCTTAATTTAGATTTTCCTAAAAATAGCAGTCTTGTGATATGATGATGAATGTATGAAATTTGGGTTGTCTGAAGACCTAGGAAATGTGAATCTCAGGCATATGTATTATGTATAGATGTGAAATGTGATTGTTTGTAATGTCGTTGATGATATTGAAATTGAGATGTCATTGATGTAGTTGATGATGTTTAAATGAGATAATGTCGATGTAGTTAATGATGTTCAAATGAGATGATATTGATATGCATGATGATGATATTGAGATGATATGATGTTGAGATTGATAATGACATTGATGAGAGATAATGTTGATGTGAACAATGTCATTGTGTGTGGATATACATGGATACCCATGGGGGTGTATGACGGGTTACCCTTGCGAGGAAGGATTTGTTCCTAGCCAAATCATACATTGATGATGCCCATGGTTGTGGGCTGTGTATGTACGCGTGGGATCCAATGACCGATTGGTTACCCTTGCGAGGATGGATTTGTTCCTAGTCATGGTTAGTGCATCGGTGAGCCCACATTGGTGTGTTATGTATGTACATGGGGGTGCATGACGGGTTACCCTTGCGAGGAAGGATTTGTTCCTAGTCGAGTCATGCATTGATGATGCCCATGTTTCATACTTCATTTGTATGTATGGAAATAGAATGAAGGAACTCGCGTACCTGTGAGTTTCAGTGGCTAAGAACGCAGGTACTAAGGGGTCATCAGGTTTGGAATTCCCTAGTGATGTTGGCTGATCACTGGGTTAGGGAATGGCCAGTGCACGACAAGGTGACCCTGATAGGCGGTGAATCATTTTTCCTGAGAGAGACTATTTCCATGAGGATGGTACCACATTGCATGCTGATAGATGAGTCAGGTGCATGCATCATTCTGTGCATGATTGTTTGAGTTGTGAAATGCATCAGATGATTGGTTTGTTGAATGTGTATTGGACTGATAGAATTTTGGTCATAATTGTGATTGTGATTTTTGTTTCCTTTCCAATTGTGGTTTCTTGATAATTATTGGTTGTACATAATAAACTCACTGTTGTGTTTGTTGTACCGGATGGTTGGTACCTGTGATGGTCGCGAACCTTAATTCATGTGAGTAGATGAGCAGCCTTAGGTGACTCTGGAGGGAGATTCTTTTTGGTTGGAGCCGTCAAGCCGACGTGATGACGTTGGAGTTCTTTTTGGAGAAAGAGTTGTGCTTTGTTAATCAACTCTTTCTTGATTAGTTCTTTGACTTTTTTTTAGATATGTAATTTCAGGTGTATATACATGTAAAACTAAAGGAAGTTCTAACATGTGGATGACATATACTGATTTAATATATATGTACATGTGTTTAATTATGTAAATGTAATACGTGTATGATAATTGTATTATCGCGAAAAATCTACCATTATTTTCATAATCAACTTAATGAAGTTTTCATTAAAAGTTAAATCTTGTGCGGTACAAGTTGATGATACAGTAGCAATGAGGCGAGTCGTTACACCCAGCATATCTTGAATTATCTACAAGGGGATTATCTACAAGTTGTTACTTATCTACAAAAAACAGTCTATCTAAAAGGTACACATTATATCTTATTTGAATTATAATTATATGCTAATGTTTGTTTATATTATCAACAAATTAATTATCAAACAAAGGCCTAAGACCCATACTTCACACTATAAATACAGGTTCTCTCTAAACATTTACTCATCTCACACTGATTCACTCATAATCTAATTCACACTACCATTCACCCATGGTGAACATACACTCTTCGAGACCACCTCGGACTCTCAAGGTTGACTCACCATTGCATAGCCTGAAATCTACCAGGATCTCGTCCACCCTTACGCGTGACAATTCTAGATATTTAGAACATGTTTGAATTAAAACAAATACACAATTAAGTAAATGAAAATATAAAGAAAAAGGTGAGATGTGATTTACCTAACTGTAGAAAGGATGTATAAAATGCACCTTTATAGAAAAGGAGAGAATATTAAAAATTTCTAATCGAAAGATCGAGGGGAGAATTTTAATTAATTGTATAAAAATAGAATGAATCCTTAATCTAGTTTATTTCATTCTTCATATCTTGTTGAAACCTACAAACTTCCTATAAAAATGCGTTTATGTCATTTACATGATGTACTACACTGAGTTTAAGATTTATCTATAAAAAAGAAATTCATTTAAGATAATGCAACACATCAAAGAAAAAAAATGTTTTCATCCTAAGAAAACGATTAACCACCAATGTGCACTATGATACAAATTCAAAACGGTTAAATATCGGATTTGGCATTTGTAATCGACGGAGTATAGATTCTGGTGGCCTTAATAAAAAAAGGTCTAATTTAAAAGGGGATTATATTATTCTTAGCCTGGTTTTCACTAAACCATCAAACTTACTCTTCCCATGCTTACACTGAAATTCATGATTAAAATTAATTTTAACATATGCTTTAAAGAATAAAAGTAGTTTTTATCAAAATTAGTTATAAATAAAAGTCCAAATTCAATTCTTCTTATATATCATCCATTTTTGAAAGAAAAAAAAATCTCCATTCAATTAAAAGAAAATCCAAATAGTATAAATAGGCATGACAACGGGACGAGACGAGGGCAGGTACCACATTCTCCGTCCCCGTTCCCGCCCCCAAACCTGCTCCTCGCCTCCGCCCCCATTCCCCGTCGGGTTGTCCCTGCTGAGGGTCGGATTTTCCCTGCCCAGCCCCGCCCCCATTATTTCACTAAAATTTAAAAAATAAAAAAAAATATAATTTTTTAATTAAAAAATCGGATAAAAAAATTGATTATGTAACAAAAAAATAATAACAAACTCACATTTAAAATATGAGATTATAATTTTAAAATTACAAAACAAAATCAATTCAATTAAAAAAATAAAAAATATATTATTTTTTTATTTTTTTAATATTATTTATTATGGGACGGAAAGCAAGGACGAAGAGCAGGGATCCCATACCAGGTCCCGCTTTTGGCTATCGAAAAAAACCCAAACCCGAACCTAAACCCGAAAAATTCAATTTTTTCTCATTAAAATTGAGATGGATTCAGACGGATACCCACGGGTTCAAGTCCAATTGTCATGCCTCAATATAAAACACAAATTATACCTTCAGTTAATTATAAAATGTCAACAAATTATTTTCTTCAAACGTCAAAGCACGTTTACTTTTAGTAAGATTTAAGATTCTTGCATCTTCCCGCAGACAAATCATAACATGGGAAGAAAAAGACAGCCGATAGTTAAAATATCCAAAGCCAAAATTTGATACCAAATTATAAAGTTAATATTTTAAAAGCAAACCAAACCAAAATTGAACACAAATATAAAATTAAAATTTAAAAAGCAATCAACAACGCACCAGCAAAAGTCCTAAAACTCGCTGCGCTTACAAAAATGTAATCAGGGGCAGGGGTTCTCACAAACACAAACACATTAAAACAGAATAATAAAAGGAGTCTTGCCACCGTCGATCAAGAACCCAATTCTGGGAACAAAAGTTGCGAGATGATGGTGGAGACTTCAAACTATGTCCGAAAAACAAGCTACCTAGAAACGAAGACAGAATAGCAAGAAACCAACATTTAACGTAACCATAAGAAACGACATCCCCTGAAGAACCAACCCGTACGATTCACTTCTTCTTCTGGGCAGCCTTGGTGACCTTGGCTCCAGTAGCATCCTTCTTCTCCACGTTCTTGATGACTCCCACAGCAACAGTTTGACGCATATCCCTGACAGCAAAGCGACCAAGTGGGGGATACTCAGAGAAAGTTTCCACCACCATGGGTTTGGTCGGAATCATCTTAACAAAACCAGCATCACCATTCTTCAAAAACTTGGGTTCCTTCTCAAGCTCTTTGCCAGATCGCCTGTCAATCTTGGTCATGAGTTCAGCAAACTTGACAGCAATGTGGGAAGTGTGGCAATCAAGAACGGGGGCATAGCCATTTCCAATCTGACCAGGGTGGTTCATGATGATAACCTGGGCAGTGAAGTTAGCAGCCTCCTTGGCAGGATCATCCTTTGAGTTCGAGGCAACATAACCCCGCTTAAGATCCTTAACAGCAACATTCTTAACATTGAATCCCACATTGTCACCAGGAAGAGCCTCTGTGAGAGCTTCATGGTGCATCTCCACAGACTTAACTTCAGTTGTCAGTCCAGTTGGTGCAAAAGTCACCACCATTCCAGGCTTCAAGACACCAGTCTCAACCCGTCCCACAGGCACAGTTCCAATTCCTCCAATCTTGTACACATCCTGAAGGGGTAGCCTGAGGGGCTTGTCAGATGGCCTCTTGGGCTCAGAGATCTGGTCAAGTGCTTCAAGCAGAGTAGGACCCTTATACCAGTCAAGGTTTGTGGACCTCTCAATCATGTTGTCTCCCTCAAAACCAGAGATAGGAACAAAAGGAATCTTGTCAGGGTTGTATCCTACTTTCTTCAAGTAGGAAGAAACTTCCTTCACAATTTCATCATACCTGGCCTTGGAGTACTTTGGTGTAGTAGCATCCATCTGTTTCAAAATGAGAAAAGAACATCAATTAATCTCATATGAACACACAAAAAAGGAATGAAGACAAAGTATGATGTAAAGGATACATAAGGGCCTTAAAATTCAACACCTACGTTACCTTGTTACAACAACAAATCATCTGCTTCACACCGAGGGTGAAAGAAAGCAGAGCATGTTCACGAGTCTGTCCATCCTTTGAAATTCCAGCTTCAAAACCACCAGTAGTGGAATCGATGATAAGAACAGCACAGTCAGCTTGGGATGTCCCAGTAATCATGTTCTTGATGAAATCCCTGTGTCCGGGGGCATCAATCACTGTGCAGTAGTACTTGGTGGTTTCAAACTTCCACAAGGCAATATCAATTGTGATTCCTCTTTCACGCTCAGCCTTAAGCTTGTCAAGCACCCAGGCATACTTGAAAGACCTCTTGTTCATCTCAGCAGCTTCCTTCTCAAATCTCTCAATAACACGCTTGTCAATGCCTCCAAGCTTGTAGATCAGGTGACCAGTGGTAGTGGACTTCCCAGAGTCGACATGGCCAATAACCACAATACTGATGTGAACCTTTTCCTTACCCATATTCCTTAAATCTGCAAAAAAAAACTAAGAAAAAAGTTGTCAAAACCATCATACATACATCAACACAACATATACGGAAAAAAATAGGTTCAACAACATTAAGATATTTGCCATAGAAACTACAATGAAAAACATCTTACATACATCAAAACAACATCTAAGGAAAAAAAATAAGTTCAACAACATTAAGATACTTGCCATTTACATAAACCTTTCAGAACCAGTGAAAAAAGTTGACAAAACCATCATACATACATCAACACGACATATAAAGGAAAAAATAAGTTCAACAACATTAAGATATTTGTCATTTACATATAATTTTTAGAACCATAAAAAGATCAGGTGATCTAAATACCCATCATACAAGTTAAAAAACAGGTATACTCAATCATAACGCATAAAACACAAGATTCTACCAGATAGACATATCACAAATTATGGCACACCCAGACACAAGATCGAGACAAAAAAAACCGACATATTTAGCATACTGTCACGTATATCTTCGCCAAAGCCTAGTAAATTCCTAAACTTGAATCGATTAAAAGGAACAGTTTATAGATCTATTCATCAGTAACCAAAAACAACCTTAAACCCAAAACTTTTGTAAGATCTGGATCCAAAGATTTGAATAACAAGCACATAAAACCCCAAAACCAAAACCAACTTAAAAATTATTAAGTAGACAAAAAAGAAAACAAACAATATTAAAACATGATACAAGAACAAAAATCACATACTACACACAAAATTGAACGATAGAATAAACAGCAATCAACATAATTCAATAGAATAAACATGAATCGACGGATAAAAATCCATGGAGCGGCGGAAGAGGACTAACCTAAAAGAAGCTGCGCTAAAACCCTAGCCGCAAGAGAAGAAGAGTGAACGAAGGAGTCAAGAGAAGCGGTACGACGAGGGTTAGAGGGTTTATTTATAGCTACAACTCTTTTCTCCTGTTTACGAAAATACCCTTACTATTTTACCGTGGTTCCGTTTCTGGCCTTCTCTGCTTTCGTGGCGGCAATTGAAACGCTCGCTTATAGCGCGTGCTTCCCACGTCTACTGGTGACGACGGTGTCTTAGGGTCCGAGAATGTCGTGAGGAAGGGTTTGGGAACGCGGACGCCGTAAAGTACAGTTGAGTGCGTGGAAAGAGATTTTTTTTCCTCAAAAACCATAGGGTCACTACTAAATTAAGAATATTTATTTAATTTTAATTTTAGATATAAGTTGTAAGTAGACTTACTGTTACAACTTACAATATATACATATAATTTTTTTATATTATTATGATTTTTAATGTATTTTATTATTTTTAATTTCACAAATATAAATCTCTTTGGCTTGAATGGACTTATTCAACTCAAAAATAGTTATATGATGGAAAAACACTTGTAGTGTTTACCGAAAAATTAAATATATGTAAAATTTTTAGAATATAGGTTCTGTTCTAATTTAATCTCAAAAGCTAATTCGTAGGGTGAGGATTGTTTCTCACTTATATATTTTATTTTGACACTTTTTAGTCGATGTGAAATACTTTTGGACTTGGTGTGTGAATAATATGATAGGTGACCCGTTAATGGATTTAGAATAGGCTGATATCATCTTAAAATGTGAGTTTGGATCTAACCCAGCTCCAAAAGTTAGTTCATAGGGTGAGAGTTGTCCCCCATTTATATATTTTATTTTGACATTATATCTAACGTGAGACTTGGATTTTTCCCAATAAAAGTATATTAAAACAAACTATATGTGCAAAAAATACTTGCAATTTTCTTCTAAATTTATATAAATGTATGTCTTAAAAATAGAATTTTGCTCCATAGTAAAGTGAACATATTTTAAAAAGAAGTAATATTAATTATTGATAAGTTAAGAAAGACAAAATTTATTTTTACTTCTCAAAAGAGTTAGTTTGTGACAATCGACCGAAAAATATCTTTGAAATAAATAAAAAAAGTTAGTATTATATGCATATATTAAAATATTAACTATTGATTTTTTTTCATAAATGATCAAGATTACTTCATAGGTCCATGCCAACAATTTATTTATAAATAATATATTAACTCAAATATTTAAGTTAAAGAATAAATAAAATTCAAGATAAAGTCCTAACAAATCTAATTGAATATAATAAGATATTATTTAGTCAAATTTAATAAGAAATTATTTAATCAAATTTGAATTAATCTAAACAAATTCGATGAGATATTTATCTAATTAAATTTGAATTAATTATCTAATTCAAATTCAAATTTAAACTTGAAAAAATTATCTTTATTATTACTAACAAAAATAAAAATATTGTGTATCCGTATTTCTATTGCAATTAATAAACTTGATTTATTATCATAAATTTATCTTATTATATATTAACATGTATGCTGATATTAGTTGAATATTTTTCTAAATACACATCTGGATTTTTGTTTTATTTCTTATACCTCAACTATTTATTTATGGTAATATGATAATTTAATAATATTTTGTGCATTCAAATTTAAAAGAACTTTATATTATCATTTATAAATATTTTATTTTAAAGATTTCTCTAATACTAAACAAATCAGGCGCTAAATACCCACAAACATCCTATTGTTATCTAGTATATCTATATAAAAGTAAATTACTAGTAAAATTAAAGAACTGGATATTTTATTTTGTTGACATCTCGCAAAATATAGGGGCAAAATGGTTATTTTTCTCATTATTAAAATACAATAAATAGTTTGCTAATTACAACCACGTGCTTCTACCATTCTGATTTTTTCTTTTTTCTTTGTCATGCAGTATCGTAACCTTCTTCCTCTCTCCTATCTATCTCTTTCTCTTCCTCCATTGTGATCTTTTTTTTTTCTCTTTCTTCCTTACCACACCACCACTAAATTGGTTATTTTGCAGTGCAGTAGTGTAGCCTTCTTCCTCTCCTTCATTTTTCTCTTTCTCTTCCTCCATCTTCTCCTCTTTTTCTTTTTTCTCTTATATTTCTCTTCCTACATCTTCTCCCATTCTGATTTTTCACGATTTTGGTTAGGGTTTGATCGTTTAAAGAAACAACAATCAAAGGTCATCTTTTTGAAAGCGCTTTGGTAACTCAGTTTCCAGTAGCTTTGGCTTTTGCACACTCCCTTTTTCGTCCGTGCATAAGCTGTTCCAATTGGTCTCTTTCCTCTACACGTGCCATCTCTCATCATCTTTGCAATCGCACCCTTCGCAGGTACTCCACATTCACTCTTTACTCACTCTCCTCTCAATTGGGACTGTGTTTGTTTGTGAAGTTTTGTTCGTTGCTTCCAAGTTTGGATTTTTTGTTATGGGTAATGTAAGCTGACCAAAGAAGCAGAAGCAGAGTGAAGAG
Source organism: Glycine tomentella (assembly GCA_007407185.1). NCBI lineage: Eukaryota > Viridiplantae > Streptophyta > Magnoliopsida > Fabales > Fabaceae > Glycine > Glycine tomentella. Next base: position 119,670 of record PYAF01001193.1, read on the forward strand.
TTAGATGTTCTTTGTTTGTGTGAAGTGAGAAATCTGAAAACATAGTATATGGTTTTATAATGGTATCATGCTCTACAAGTTTTTAACTTCTATCATATATGTGCTCCTTATTGTATTCATGTTTTCTAAGATTCATCAATCTGAGCATTTCTTGCTGCTATGCATCCATGTTTTATGAAGTTGCTGCTATGCATTCATAAGAAAGGATGACCAAAATAGTTTATCATCAAGAGTACCAAAATCAATAAATTTGAAACATAGAATTAGAAAAAAATATTTCACAAAAGGGGAAAATATAACAATTTTAAAATCTATTTATATATACATTTTAATATACATATAAATATTTTAGAAAAACATATAAAATTATTATTCTAGGTTTTTTTATTACATTCTAGGCTAATTTTTAAAGTTTGATTGATAAAAAAAATCAAGTTTTAAATAAGCATTTTTTTAAGTTTAACAAGCCTATTATTATTATTATTATTATTATTATAATAATAATAATAATAAAATATATTCATAAGAAAAGATGACCAAAATAGTTTATCATCAACGGTACCAAAATCAATAAATTTGATTCATAAAATTAGAAAAGATTATTTCAGAAAAGGGGAAAAATATAACAATTTTAATGTTACTTTATATGTTATGACTTCATATTTATAGTTATCAAAATTGATCCCAATTGATGACCCAACCTAATGGTTCATTGGATTGGGTAAGACTATCAAATTATAAGCCAATTTTTTTCAGCTAATTTGATATGGCATAATATACTTATTTGGATCTATTTTATTTTTTATTTTTATTATATTTTTCTTTTAAAATTCATATAAATTTAGGCAAAAAATATGGCCAATTTGGCTCCACTTGGTGAGCCATTTTGTTTTAAATTAATTGTTCATATTAATATGATCACTTTAAATATATATTTTTATATATTTAAAAAAATATAAAGAAATAGTGTTTTTTTAACAGTAAACCTTGCAGTGTTAGCCTACAGTTGAGAGAATATGCAACCTTCTATAATGAAATGAGTCATTTAGAGCCACATATCATCCTTTAAAATTTCCCCAATATTGCGCCATATGTTAGACCTTTCTAGATGACTTTGCAACCTAGTTGTCTCATATTGTCATCCGCTAATAAGTAGCACCAACCCTCTTGCCCTTTGAGATTTTTCACAACGCTTTTTTCTGCATGTTATTTTAGTGTTGGTTTTGCAATTTTTACAAGTTGTCTATTTTGAGAATTATATATATAATTGATGTATCTTGAGAAATAATATTATCTGACTTGCCAATATAACTAACAAAACAGTAGTTTTATTTTACCCATACACATAAAAGAAAAAAAATGAGTTGAATTAAAAATAAACAATATGTTAACAATTTGCATTAACATAAAGGACTAATTTATAACTATCTATAAAAAGTATTAATTAACAACTTCAAAAATATTAAAAAAATTAGGTTATTTATATTTTATATTACAACTCATACAATATTTGTATAACAATATTTTGGGTGTTTACTTTTATCTATTTTATCATTATTACATTCTATATTTTTCTCATTTTGCAAAAAAATGTTCAATGAATTGTGAAAATAATCTTTCTCTTATAAAATATAGTAAATACTTCTTTATAATGCTTTACATTTTCTAGAAACCAAAATATATGTTTGTTTTCTTAAGTTAGTAATGACTTATTATTTATGACCGTTTGTAAGTTTGTACAAAGGAGTTTATGAGATTTTGGGATTGTGATTACTATTCAATTTTAGAAATTTTTTTACACTTTCTTTGACCATGTGTGTCACTTATTTTTGTAAAATTAACATTTTTAATTGTTTTTAACTACAAATCTTGTGACAATTTATTATTGTGTTTCTCTCTTGAAGGTCATTTTATTGATGGGAGAATTATAAATTTATCTTAAAAATAATATTCTCTAATTAATCAAATTCATAATCAAACTAATCAACGCCAATCACAACAGTCTGTGTAACATCCTGAAATTTTGATAACTTAAAATATATGTGTGATGTATTCCTTGTATAATTTAATTACTTTATTAATTAGGATTAGTTGAAATGTTATGTGAATCATCCATGTGCAATTTCTTGGTGTAGAGGTCAAGTTATGTGTAGTTTGTTTGAGATGTGTTGTCTTTGAGTGATTTCTAGTTTGATCCAAAACCTATTTTAGTAAAATCACAATTCTGAATTGTTTAACCGTTGGATTGCCTTAAATTTTTACAGGTAGGTACCTAACTCACATATGTAATGTGGGATCGTTGGGATTGTTGAAATAACATTTGAAGTGTGATAAATTAATTTTTCACTGAACCATAAATTTAAAAATTGGATCAACTCGCCCAGGTGAATTTTGGATGGCATTTTGGCTCGCCTGGGCGAGTCAAGGCAGTTTTTAAAGCATGCAGTGGCCTCCAAATCATGAAATGGTGGTTTTTCTCCCCCAAACAACACCCAACCCCCTCCCCCTCCTCCTCCACCAGTCATGGTCACCGATGACCACCAGGAGCCACCGCCGATTGCCGTTGGACCACTGCACGAAGAGGAACCCTTTAATCGGAGCAGAATCTTTGAAACTCTTCTCAAAGTTTCAGTAGAGAAGGGAGCTCTCAATCCTCCTTTCTTGGTTTTCTTGAGGTAATCTTGGTTTCTTTTGTCTTCTTTTAGTTAGTTCAAGCTTCTCTTAGTGTCTCTTGTGTTTTTGATACCGTTGGTGGGAGTTTTACACGTCCTTTGAAAATCCTTTGAAAATGAGATGTTGTAAAAGTCTCATTTTTATGAAATTGATGTCATTTCTGTGATCCTTGTTGAGTCTTGATCACATTGGTGTGATTGGAATTTCAAAATGATTTCTTTTGATGTGAACTCCCAGAAACACCATTTAGCCCCTTTTTGATTTGAGTGGGTATTTGACCTTAAATGTTAATTTTGACCTTGTCTTTGAAATCTATGCTAAATTGTCTTCAATTTGATATTGTAAAACTTTGTGTTCGGACAAGCACGCATAATTGAAGGATCATGAAACCACACCACTAGGCTTTAACGGGAGAACTCCTAGTTAGGTAAGGAGAATTTATTATTTTGGCGATAGTTTAGATATCATAGTTGGGGGCCAGGGAGTCCAACTATGAAGATAACTGCTTGTCCCTGCTGTGTGCTGATTTTTAAGAAAAACTAAGTTTTTAACTAATGGGATGTGATGTATTTATGAGTGATGTGTTTTTGTTTCTGTGTGTGCTCGTTTTCAAGGCAAATGATGTTTTTAACTAATGAGATGTGATGATTTTTTTGTTGATGGATAAAACTATGAATGATGTTGTTGTTGTGTTGATTGGATTTTTGGAAAAAGTCTTAATTTTAGAGGAGACTCTGCCCAAAATTTTATAATTCGTTCTCTATTTAATTCTTTACTAGATTTTTAAATGGGTATGAGAGTTTGTTTTCTATACTGTAATCATTCTCTTTAATTTAGAATTTTCCTAAAATACCAGTCTCTTTGTGAATGAATGAGATGATATTGATAATTATGATGATGATGTTGAAATAAGATAATGTCTACATGTTTGGTGATGTTTAAATGAGATAATGTTAATGAGGTTGATAATGTTGAAATTTGTAGCATCCTCAAAATTATATCTTGAGTTATATTTATGATTGAATTATGGAAGTGTGATGATAGTTGGATACAAAAAGAATAATATATAATTTATTTGAACATAAGCTGCCCAAAATTGTCCATTTCTGCCACCCGAATTAAGAAATTTATTTCTCTCTCAATTCTTATCCAAATTAGGTGTATGATATATGAAATTAAATATATAGATGTCTACTACAACATATAAAAAATTTCAGATAAATATAGTTTGCGTACTACTTGCAGTAAATAAAACATTAAGAGATGTGAGTGTGGAATTTCTCAGCTTGCTAATAGTTTTGGAGTCTAGATTAAAAATGTTATAGCTAGAGTCTTATAACTCCAAATAAGGCATGGGACACCTTGTTAGAAAGCTTAGTAAGTCTAGTTTGACATACTAAAATATGAGGATTTATGGGTCAGTAAATTGGTACAGAATAAATAATGAACAAACCCCATCTGGTTAAATGTTTATAGCCATTGGACCATTTGGATTGGGCACAAGTTGTAACTCTTGGAATTTTGGCCCAAGGACTAAAATCTTCAGCCCAAAATGTGACAACTTAGAGGTTGACTCAGTCCTAGACCTATCCACGTGCATATAATCTCTTAATAAGACAAAGAATGCACTAAAACAATTAGCTAAAGGCAAAGCTTGCAATATAAGTTGCAGTAAAATTTGTTTTGCTGGCTGAAGTGAAAGGATTAAACCAAGCTTTGTGTACATGTGGAATCACCTAAGCCATGCAAATGCACTCCCTTGCCCAGCCAATTCCCACGTTGAAGGCTATAATGACCCTGAAGCCTAGCGCGGCTGGCACGAGGTTCAGCACGGTCAGCGCTAGGGTTCTTCAGCAGGAAACCAAGTCTGAGGTGTGGTGCCAGTAGCCCCGTGTTTGGCGCGATTAGCGCCTTAGTTTCTGGAGGGTGGCGCCGGTAGCGCCACAAGTCCCCCAGAAAACCAGTTTTCTCTGGTTTCTGGCGCGGGTAGCGCCGTATATGCGCGAGTGGCGCCAAGATTTCTGGAAGTCAGCGCGGATTGCACCACGGTTGGCGCGAGTGGCGCCGAAAGTGCCTTGGAAAACCCTTTTTCTCTGGATTCTAGCGCGATCAGCGCCATATGTGGCGCGGTTGGCGCCACAGGTTCAGGTAGGCTTGGCGCGGTTAGCTTCAGAGGTGGCGCGATCAGCGTGAGACCTCTGACGGAGCAGGTATAAAAGACAAATCACGTTTTTGGAAGAAAAAAACCTTGCTTCTTCTTCCTCTGAGCGACCTACAGCCATTGTTGAAGCTCCAAGCTTCATTTCTTCACCATAGTTCATCAAAACAAGTCCCTAAAACACCATTCTTGTTGGAAACCACTTGGTGAGCCTAAATCCTTCATCAATTCTCCTTGAAAACCCCCAAATCAAAGAATCCCTTTCTCAAGGAAAGTTCATAGAACTCGAGTTCGGCGAGGAACGACGACGATTCGTGGGTACCCAAGCTAGGGGGAGTCGTCCTTGAGCCTTCCTTGTCGTCATTGAGGTAAGAAACTCGAGATTCACCGCTTGATTTGTGAGTTAGGGTTTTGGGTGAATAGTCACCCACTTGTGATAAAGCTAGTATTAGCCTTGGGTCCTTTAGAAACATGTGTTTAGAATGTTGTGAAGATGAACGATTAGCTCTCAAATGTTAGTTTGGTGAACTTTGATTCTTGGCTCTATGTAATGCATGTTTAGTAGTATGCTGAGTTGCTTGGCTATGTTGTGACATGCAAGAGCCTTGATATATGGTTTGATGTGCCTTAGAGGCCATGTGAACGGTGCCTTGTGTGTGTGATATGGACCATTCAAGCCCTATGGGAATTCTGAGGAATTGGGTTGTGGTGAGCTTTGAGCTCTTAATGTCGGCTTTTACCGATGTCTTGTGAAGACACTAGTGCTTTGGCTAGGCCAAGCTAGACCACTGAGGGTCTATATGTGGTATAATTGGTTGGACTCTGATAAACCTTAAGTTAGAGGACTTGTGGTTTTGGAAAGGACTGAGGTTCCTTTCATTGAGACGGTTGAGAACCGTGTTATATGCTTGTGCTTGTGTGAATGCTGGATAATTGATATATGCTTATGCCTTGTATAGGGCGTGACACAGCGAGTGTCAGTGGCGTAGGCCACAGAGCAAGGGAAGAACTGCAGAGCTCGGCTTTGCCAGTTAAGTTCTGGGTCCCTTGGGGATGTTTCCCACTTGCTGTGTTCCACCATACTCCGAGGGAGTGATGATCGCATTCATGATGCATGGTTGTTGCATTACTCATAATGATATGTATGCTTGTATCTATGCTTGTACGTTATGATACCTGTTGATAGATCTTCTGGCCAGTTAGATAGATATGGACCTCCCTAGGAGTAGAGCGCACCTCTTAGTTTGGTCTGCTCATGGTTTATGAGATCCCAGGGTGATGATGATCCCTTAAGACCAAGAGATAGGTGTGTCCCGTGGCGATTGATTGCCTATTCTCGGAAGTACCATATACGTGCGTCCATGCGTAAGGGGTAGCTCCCGATGGGATGGCACGGGTGTGAATTCCGGTTTCACACTGAGGTTTGGTGTTGATTGGATCCACCTTACATTAGAGCTAGATGACTTGCTTGTATTATTATGAGGGCCGGGAGGCCAGTATGTTTGTGATGCCTGATGACTTGTGTCATGGAAAGTGAGCCAGGGTGGAGGAGATGTCTCCAAGGACCCTGAGCTTACTGAGATGTTTATCTCACCCCGTGTGGGGCTTATGTTGTTTCAGGTGACTCTTCTGGCAAAGAGGAGCGGTCTCAGGGCGGGAGGCCCCAGTAGAGACAGGATCTGCTCAACCGTGTGGCAGCAGGGAGAGCTGGGAGGCTCTGTGTTATATTTTGTTGATGTATTGTACCCCTGTAGAGGGAAGATGTGTGGTGCACACATGTAATCTTTTGTATATGTTATGTATGTCCTCGTGTGAGGAAGGATCTCTGAGATCAGAAAGCACTCGGATGCTTATTCTTTTGTATAGACACTTCGAGTGTCAGATGATGTATTTGTACATAACCAGTTATGTTATGTTATGATGTTTCCTCCTGTTTATATCTGTTGAGATATTTGTATACATCTGCCTATGGTTATGTTTTGTGATCTAGATCAACAGGGGCTTGTGTTGTCTTGATATGAGATGTTGATATTCCATACATAATGTAATCAAGAAATATGGTTTTCGATTATTGCTTCCGTAAAGTGAACCCCTTTTTGTTGGATTGGTTTCTATTGTTCTTTTATGCCAACCTATTTTACTTTACCTTGTTTTGAATGGTATATATATCTTTATTAGACTTGATCAATCTGATAATGTTCTGAGGGTTAGGGTTCACAACAGGAATATTGGGGTTCTAATTTCTAACTGTGGTAAAGTAACAATCTTTACATTATCTAGGAATATAAATGTATGATTGCAGATAATTCGATGTATCGAACTTAATGCTTAATCTAAGAGAGATTACTAAGGAATTAGGATCTTTATGTGGGTTAAAGGGTTAAAGTCACTAAGAAATTAGGATTTAACTACTTTTCATTAGAAGATGCATTATCTGAATAACTAGAATAATCGACTATAGTAATCAATCCAAGTTAAGAAGGTAGGGAATCAAAAGGTAAGTATGCCCTGGCTATAATTCATTCTCATATTTTCCTAAAACCATTACTTTTGTTCTTGAATTCTTATCGATTCTTAAATCTTGTCTTTTACTTTTTCTTACTTCAAAATACAATACACACTTTCGTCCAACGTTTATTCGTCCAGTTTAGAGATAATAGTTGTGATAAAATTCGGTGCATCAATCCTTGTGGGAACGATATTCTACTTATCATTTTATTACTTGGAACGATCGGTATACTTGCCGAGATTGCAACAATCTACATTCAGTATGAGGTGTAACTACATACAATACGATATATAGAGGCCATGTGCACCCTGGAAAAATTCATTTCATGCATTCATATAGTGTGCATAATTATTTTATGGATTCATTTGACTATATTGATTATTTACTAAAGTACTAACATGTTTGGTGGTTTAGTTTTGCCTACTGAGAAATTTTATTTCTCACTAGATTTGTTTCATTTTTTATATGTATAGATGGCCTTGGTGATAATCTTTCTTGATGGATCTAGACTGAAGGTGGAACAGAGATGAAGCTAGCACGAGATTTTCCTAGTACTATTATGTTTTAGAATATTAACAAGTATGGTGGATTTCGTGCTTGTATAACAAGAAGGGATGTAACAAGGACTATGGCTACATATAATATATATATATATATATATATGTATATATATATATATATATATTAGTTCAACAACTTCTATAATTTATATATGTTTTAGAATTTTTATTAATATACACTTCTTAAAATTTAATCCTAATAAAGATATAACATCTAGAATAATTTTATGTTGTTACAAAATTAGATGTTATTGATGTGTTGGTGATGATTGAATGATATAATGTGATGTGGTTTATGATGTTTAAATGAGATGATGATGAATTGGTTGTTGATGTTGAAATGAGAACGAGTTTAATATGTATGATGATGATATTGAAATGTGTGATGTGGATACACATGAATACCATGGGGGTGCCTGATTGGATAACCTTGCGAGGTGAGTTTACGAATTTTAAGCATCCTAAAAGAGAATGAGATTGTTTAAAATTCCAGTCCCTAGCTATCCATAGTTAGTGCATTGATGGTGCCTATGGTTGTATATTGTGTATGTCCACGTGGGGTACATTGATTGGTTGGATAACCTTGTGAGGGTGAGTTTACGAATTTTAAGCATCCTAAGAGAGAACGAGATTGTTTAAAATTTCGGTCCCTATCTATCCGTGGTCAGTGTATCGGTGATATTGTGTATGTACATGGTGGTGCATGACTGGATACCCTTGCGATGGTGGGTTTACGAATTTTAAGCATCCCAATAGAGAAAGAGATTGTCAAAATTCTGGTCCCTATCTATCTATGGTCATTACATTGATGGTACCCATGTTCATACTTCATATTTAATGGATGGAAATAGAATGGTGGCAATAAGTACGGGGGTACTAGGGGGCATCACTTTGTTTGGAACTCCCTTGTGACTCAGGGCTGATCACCATGGGGGAGCGACCAGTGCACGACAGGGTGAACTCGACGAGCTATTGCATCATTTTCCTGAGAGAGGCTATTTCCATGAGGATGGTACCACATTGCATTATGAGAGATTAGTCAGATGAATGCATCATTCTGAGCATGGTTGTTTGAGTTGTGAAGTGAATTGGATGATGGATTTGTTGAGTGTCTATTGGACTGATAGACTTTTGGTAATGATTGTGGTTGTTAATGTTGTTTCCTTTCCAATTGTTGTTATCTGATGCTTGTTGATTTTATATAATAAACTCATCCTTGCATTTGTTGTACCGTGTAGTTGGTACCTGTGATGATCATAAACCTTTGTTCGTTTGAGCAGATGAACAATAGTAGGTGACTCTGGAGGATGATTCTTTTTGGTTGGGGCCGTCAAGCCGACGTGATGATGTTGGATTTCTTTTTGGAGAAAGAGTTGTGTTTTGTTAATCAACTCTTTCTTAGTTAGTTCTTTGGCTTTTGGTTAGATATGTAATTTCAGGTATATATACATGTAAAACTAAAGGAAGTTCTACCATGTGGATGACATGTACTGATTTAATATATATGTACATATGTGTTTAATTATGTAATGGTTATACGTGTATGATAATTATATTGTCGCGAAAAATTTACCATCATTTCATAATCAAATTAATGAAGTTTTAATTAAAAGTTAAATCTTTTGTACGGTAAGAGTTAATGAGTAGCGACGAGGCAGGTCGTTACAGCCCATGCGTATGCACGGGTTCTGCACTAGTATATACCTAAATCTTAAGTAAAGTTGTATACATTGGGAGGGAATCCAGCCATATAAAAAAATTGGTAGTTTTTTAAAAATTAGAAAAGGTAGTTCAGATTAACAAATTATATATACATTCAGCCAAAATTAGGTCCCTCCATACTTTTTACAGAACGTCATTTTCACACTTTAGAACGCATTCTCAACTCCACCAAACGTCGAAACAAACATACTCTTAGTAGATTTTTAAATTTTAAATAATGAACAAATTTAATTAACAAATTGGTATATTTAAAAAATTAAAAAGGGGTAAGTTTAATCAATAAAATGATTTTTAAAATTCCAAAAATGGGTAGTTCTAATTTTCAGTGATAGAAAAAATAAGAAAAAAGTAGTAAAATTAAAATTTGTTTTCTTAAAAATGAAGACAAATAATTAAAACTAAACTCCTTTCAATTTTTTAAATAGGGGAAATAATTAAAAAAATTGATTAAGAAATAGAAAAAATATCCAATAAGTTGAAAACAAAAAATGGAAAATGCTAATTCAATCTATAAGGATTTTCTTAAATGAACATATTTAATTAACAAATTTGTATATTTAAAAAAACTAGTGCAGAACCTGTGCATATGCATGGGTTAATGTGATTGGCGTTGATTAGTTTGATTATGGATTTGATTAATTAGAGAATATTATTGTTAAGATAAATTTATAATTCTCCCACCAATAAAATGACCTTCAAGACAGAAATACAATAATAAATTGTCAAAAGATTTGTAGTTAAAAACAATTAAAAATGTTAATTTTACAAAAATAAGTGACACACATGGTCAAAGAAAGTGTAAAAAAAATTCTAAAATTAAATAGTAATCACAATCCCAAAATCTCATAAACCCCTTTGTACGAACTTACAAACTGTCATTAATAATAAGTCTTTACTAACTTAAGAAAACAAACATATATTTTGGTTTCTGGAAAATGTAAAGCATTATAAAGAAGTATTTACTATATTTTATAAGAGAAATATTTTCACAATTCATTGAACATTTTTTGCAAAATGAGAAAAATATAGAATGTAATAAATGATAAAATAAATAAAAGTAAACATCCAAAATATTGTTATACAAAATATTGTATTAGTTGTAATATAAAATATAAATAACACAATTTTTTTAATATTTTTGACGTTGTTAATTAATACTTTTTATAGATAGTTATAAATTAGTCCTCTATGTTAATGCAAATTGTTAACGTAATTGTTTATTTTTAATTCAACTCATTTTTCTTTTCTTTTATGTGTATGGGTAACATAAATTACTATTTTGTTAGTTATACTGACAAGTCAGATAATTTTATTTCTCAAGATGCATCAATTATATATATAATTTGCAAGATAGAGAACTTGTAAAAATTGTAAAACCAACACTAAAATAACACAGAAAAAAGTGTTTTGAAAAATCTCAAAGGACATAGAGGGTTGGTGTTACCTAACAGAGGATGACAATATGAGACAACGTGGTTGCAAAGTCATATAGAAAGGTCTAACATTTGGCGCTGTAACACCCCAATTTTTTCATGATTACAAATAGATGTTGAATGAAATATTTGTACAATTATTCAAATAAATATTAAAGTTGTGTGAAATTTTATTAAGTTTAAATAGAACTAAATTGTGTGAAATATTAATTAACAATGTTGGGAGAATAATGACCATATCATCCTTTTCTTAAAATAGAAATTACAAGAATGCCCTTAGGTTAACAATTACACAAATACCCTTGGACATTTTTGGAAATGACGATCATACCCTTAGGATAAATAATGAAATTACCATAATGCCCTTCAGGCCAGAAATGACCAGATATCCTTAGAGATTTTGTGGAAACCTGATGAAATTATAAGAGTACTATTGGATGGCAGAGTATCAAAATAGTTTGTGACAAGAAACTCTAGAATAGAATTTCTATAAATTTTATAAGGTGACAACTTTGAAACCTTATTCAGAAAAATTCAAGCATTAGAAAAATATAGAAAAATGATAAATAGAATCTATAGAATTTTCTCTAAATTGTAGGATGTATAGATTTATTTAATAAAATGGTTTAGTAATTTTGATGATCAAAGAATAGTACAGACCAATAAAAATTAAGATAAGAGCAGCAGTTTATATGAAAGATTGTACGTCACTCTATACAAAAACTGTTGGTGAGTAATTTAAACTGTCATTGAAGTTAATTTCTGGGGATCTTTTAGAGTTCTATTATTTCATATTATCTTTAGATAAGAAGAATTCAAAACAAACTTGACTTCCTACAAGAAAATGCCATATGGAAAAACATAATTGGAATTAGATTTTTCTTTACCATAAAAAAAATGATATATGTACATAAAATGGCATAAAAGAAAGAAAAACTTGTCTTCCTTCCCCTTTAGCATGAAATTCACGTGAAGAAGAGTGTGGAGAGGAGTAGAAGTTTCATGAATGCTACTTGGAAAGGCAAGCTCCATGATGAAGACAAGTGGTAGGACACTTGTATGGCATATGATGAACCTAGAAGATTTTTTTTATAAAGTAAAAGAATCATCATGAATTTAGTTAGACTCTAATGGAACAAGAGGAACTAAGTAGGAAACTAAGTTAGAAGGAAACTAAGTTAGAAGGGAACTAAATGAAGGAAATTAGTTAAGAAGGGCAAAAATGTCCTTGAAAATTAAATCATTTCCTAAACACTATATAAAGGGGGGAGGGGGACCTAAAATGCAAGTCATTTTCCAAGCTTCCTCTACATAACCTTTATGTGAATATCCTCCCTCATATCACTCTCATCCTTTCATTTTCCAAGCTAAGATTAAGTAAGAAAGAAACCCCACCATCTTGAAGAATCACGTGTAAAGCTAGGTGCCTTTAGGAAGAAGTTTGACAAGCTTTATAAGAAGAAAACAAGGTATGTATAGGGAAGTTTATGCTAAATATAGTTTAAGTATTGTTTTTGTTCA
>PYAF01001193.1:136554-162822 GCA_007407185.1 Glycine tomentella
CTCTTTTAATATTTATTTATGCATAAGTCTTTTCTATTTATTATTGGTAATTTTATTCCGTTCTTAATGCTTGATTCTACTTGATCACTAGTTTCATGAAATTGGATTCTAAGTTTAACTGGGAAGTACTCTTAGAATTTGAACTGAATAATTTTACTCTTTACGTTACGTTGCTAGGAATAGAGCATAACGTTTAGATGGCAAATAGCACGTGATTATGATTGTAATGCTGGGTTATTTACTTCGTATGCGAGGAATCGATATTCGGTAAATATCCTTAGAACTCGATTGCGAGGAATCGATTCGAGGTTAATTAATGTATGCATCAGTAATAATAAAAAATGATTTATACATGGTAATATTAATTGGATATCGAGGTATGAATGACGAAATCCAATCCTACGCTTTTCTTTAGTTAAAATCGTTTTATTAGCTTCCGTAATCCTTTGTAATTTTTCTTTATTTCCGTAAAACCATCAAAACTTTGACCATACTCGTTGTACATAACTATTAAACTGTTAAGTTTTATTTGGATAAAGTGAGTAGCACAAGTCCCTGTGGAGACGAACTTTTATAAATTTTGTAACTTACAACGACAATTGGTACGCTTGCCAAAAGTCTAACAACACCAGGTAGAAAAATAACGTATTTGTGCATCCAAAATACATATTTATGCATCCTAAATACAAAATTGCAGAACCTTAGGATTGTGACATCCTAAATACATATTTATGCATCCAGAGAAGCACAATGCATGTGCAAGGCATATTCATGTAATACCCCGTGTGCACCCGGTGTATTATCATTATGATTTTATCAAAAATTAGCGCTTAATCACTTGATTAAAAACGTTGCGGAAGCATAAATCAAAACCATATCTCTTGATTACATTATGTATGGAATTTAACATCTCAGCATAAACAAAACAAGCCCCTGCTGATCCAGATCACACAACCATAACCATAGGCAGATAACATAAACATCTCAAAGATATAAACAGGAGAAAACCTCATTACATAACATAAACTGATTATGTACATATACATCATCTGACACTCGAAGTGTCTATACAAAAGAATAAGCATCCGAGTGCTTTCTGGTCCCGAAGACCCTTCCTCACACGAGGGCATACATAAATACATATACATATCTCAAAATTACATGTACACATACATGTCTTCCCTCTACAGGGGTACAAAACAACAAAAGCTGAGCCGAGCTCCAAGCTTTCCACTGCTGCCTCACAGCCAGGCAAGCACTGTCTCTACTGGGGCCTCCCGCCCTGAGACCGCTCCTCTCTGCCAGAAGAGTCGCCTGAAACAATATAAGCCCCACACGGGGTGAGATATACATCTCAGTAAGCTCAGGGTCCTTGGAGGCATCTCCTCCACCCTGGCTCACTCACCATGACACAGTCATCAAGGTTTCACAACACACTGGCTTCCCGGCCCTCATAATAATACAAGCAAGTCATTTAGCTCTAATGTAAGGTGGATCCAATCAACACCAAACCTTAGTGTGAAACCGTAATTGACACCCGTGCCATCCCATCGGGAGCTACCCCTTACGCATGGACGCACGTATATGGTACCTCCGAGAATAGGCAATCAACCGCAATGGGACACACCTATCTCTTGGTCTTAGGGGATCATCATCACCCTGGGATCTCATCAACCATGAGCAAACCAAACTAGGAGGAATAGCCGTCTCCTAGGGAGGTCCATATCTATCTAACTGGCCAGAAGATCTAACAACAGGTATCATACATATCTCAAGCACAGATACAAGCATATATCATCATGAGTATGCAACAACCAATAATGCATGTATCATGAATGTAACCATTACTCCCTCGGAGTATGGTGGAGCACAAGCAAGTGGGAAACATCCCCAAGGGACCAAGAACTTACCTGGCAAAGCCGAGCTCTGCGGTTCTTTCCCTGCCTTGTGGCCTACGCCACTGACACCCGCGGTGTCATGCCCTATACAAGGCACACAATCATATATCAACATCCATACAGCCACAGAAGCACAAAGCATAATACGGTTCTCAACCGTTCAACGAAAGGACTCACAATCCTTTCCAAACCACAAGGTCATCTAGCCTGAGGTTTTTCAGAGTTCAACCAATAACATACCACTCATAGACCCTCAATGGTCTAGCTTGGCCTAGCCAAAGCACTAGTGTTTTCACAAGACATCGGTAAGAGCCGACATAAAGAGCTCAAAGCTCACCACAGCCCAAGTCCCCAAGGGTTCACACATGGCTTAAACGGTCCTTCCACACACAAGGCACCGTTCCAATAGCCTTCTAAGGCCATCAAAGCCATCAACCAAGGCTCTTGCATGTCAAAACAAGGCTAAGCAACTCAGCACACCACTAAACATGCATTATATAGAGCCAAGAATCAAAGTTCACCAAATTCACATATGAGAGCTAATCCTTCATCCACATCACATTCTAAACACATATTTCTAAAGGACCCAAGGCTAATACTAGCTTTATCACAAGTGGGTCACTATTCACCTAAAACCCCAACTCACAAATTAAACGGTGAAACTTGAGTTTCTTACCTCCAAGATGACAAGGAAGGCCCAAGGACGACTCCCCCTAGCTCGGGTATCCACGAATCGCCGCCGTTCCTCGCCGAACTCAAGTTCTAAGAACTTCCCTTGAGAAAGGGATTCTTTGATTTGGGGGTTTTTAAGGAGAATAGGTGAAGGATTTAGGCTCACTAGGTGTTTTCTACAAGATT
Organism: Glycine tomentella; assembly: GCA_007407185.1. Lineage (NCBI taxonomy): Eukaryota > Viridiplantae > Streptophyta > Magnoliopsida > Fabales > Fabaceae > Glycine > Glycine tomentella. Next base: position 139,311 of record PYAF01001193.1, read on the forward strand.
GGTGTTTAAAGGGACTTGTTTTGGTGAACTATGGTGAAGGAATGAAGCTTGGAGCTTCAACAATGGCTGCTGGGCGTTCTGAGGAAGAAGAAGCAAGATTTTTCCCCAAAAATCGTGACTTTTTCCTTTTATACCAACTCTGTCAGAGGTCCCGCGCGGATCGCGCCACACCTGGCGCTAACCGTGCCACACTTTCCAGAACCTGTGACGCCAACCGCGCCACACCTGGCGCTGACCGTGCTGGATTCCAGAGAAAAAGGATGAGCACTTCCGGCGCGACTCGCGCCACCAATGGCGCTACCCGCGCTGGCTTAAAAACCTTGGCGCCACTCGCGCCACATACGGCGCTACTCGCGCCAATTTCCAGAGAAAATTGGTTTTCTGGAGGACTTGTGGCGCTGACCGCGTCACCTTGGCGCTATCGGCGCCACACTCCAGAATTGTGGCGCTGATCGCGCCAAACCCGGCGCTACCCACGCCACATTCCAGACTTGGTTCTCTGTAGCAGAACCCTGGCGCTGACCGCGTGAACCTCCGCGCCATCCGCGCCAGGACTCAGGGTCATCACAATCAACCCCCCTTTTAGGAATTTTGTCCGCAAAATTGAGAACCATACCTGTCAAGGACCTCAGGATACAGCTGCAACAGCTCCTGCTTTCGCTCCCAGGTCGCCTCTTCAGGTGTTCTCCCTTCCCATTGCACCTTGACTATGGGAATGGTCTTGTTTCTGATGCGCTTTTCCATCCTATCCAGAATCTTCATGGGTCGTGTAGGACTAGTCAGATTCTCTCTAATCTGAACGGTGTCGGGCTCTACCACGTGTGAAGGATCCGCCACATACTTCCTCAACTGGGACACGTGGAAAACATCATGCAGCCCTACAAGCTGGGGAGGTAAGGCCAGCCTATAAGCCACTGGGCCCACCTTCTGAAGGATCTGATAGGGACCAATGAACCTAGGACTCAGCTTCCTTACACCCCAAAGCTCGTCCTACACCTGTGACCGGAGACAGCCTCAGAAACACATGATCACCCTCATCAAACTGCAGAGGTCTGTGTCTATGATCATAGTAGCTCATCTGACGACTCTGAGCTTTCACCAACTTGTCTCTAATCATCTTGATCTGCTCAGAAGTCTCTTGAACCATCTCAGGTCCAAGAAGCTGTCTCTCACCTACCTCTGTCCAACAGACTGGAGTCCTACACCGCCGGCCATACAAGGCCTCATAGGGTACCATGCCTAAGCTAGCATGGAAACTGTTGTTGTAGGAGAACTCCACCAGAGGTAAGTATCTATCCCAGCTAGTACCCTGCTCCATGGCACAAGCCCTCAACATATCCTCCAGAGTCTGGATGGTCCTCTCAGTCTGACCATCTGTCTGAGGATGGTAGGCTGTACTAAGCCTCAGTTGGGTCCCAAAAGCCTCCTGAAGTGCACTCCAGAATCTAGAGGTGAACTTCGGATCTCGGTCACTGACAACACTCTCAGGGACACCATGCAACCTCACAATCTCCCTGACATACAACTGGGTGATGTGTTGCAAACACATCTTAGTTATTAGGCTAGTTTAGGTTATAATTTAGTTAAATAATTAGGAAAATAGTTTAGAATTAGTTAAGTTTATCATATTATTGCTTTTAAACTCATTTCAATATCAGCTGTGTGATTTCAGGCCAAAAAAGAGGAGTTCAAAGCAAAGAAAAGAAGAAAACAAGGTTTCAAGTCCCGCGTGGATCGCGCCGTGAAGATTCTATTTCCTTAAATTAAATTATCTATTTCGAATTTTTGCACAGAATTAGGCTTTGTTACTGTAATTAAAGGATTCTATAAATATTAAGCCTCTGAATTGAGTCTAGGCATCCATTACACACCTTGAAATACATCCAGAATAACTGAATATCATCTTTTCATCCTCTAAACCTCTGGAATTCAAGAATCAAGGCTAGGATTTCTGCACAACTATGAATTATTCTACTGCCTTGTTGTTCTTGAGGCCTATGGTAGGCTAAATCTTGTATTGTGGGAAGGCCATGAACTGATGAGGACTCCTCTGTAATTTGACTGGTATTGAATAATATGTTTTGATTGTTTTATTCTTTTCTGTTTTCAATTTCTATTCTTATTTGAATTTGATCACTTCAATTAAGTACTTAGGGTTAGGATTCACAATGGGAACGTTGGGGGTTCTAATTTCTGACCTGCTAAGAATAACATTTGTTCATCACCTAGGAATAGGGATGCGTGAATGCAGACTTATAATATGATCTTTTAAATGCTTAAACTGATAGATTTCACTAAGGAATTAGGTTTTCGATTCAGGTTAAAGGGTTAATTCACTAAGGAATTAGGGATTAACTAATCTAGGAAAGGCTTATTCTCTGAACAATCATAACAGGAACACATATGATATATTCTCTAAATGCTTAGTTTGACAGAATCGCTAAGGGCTTAGGGTTCTCGATCGAATTAAAGGGTTGAATCACTAGTTATCTAGGGTTTACAACTTCAGGAGAGATTTATCATGTGTACACTTTAAATTAACAAATCAGTCAAATGAAAGAGGATGAATCAGAAGGGATTGTGCTTGACCACAATTAATCTTCCATCGGTAATCTTCTTAATCGATTTACTGCATTTCTTTTGAGTTTTGTCTTTTTATTCAACAACCAATCAACCAACAACAACTTTCTCTTAACATTTACTGTTTTTTTTTCAATCGCACTGATTTACTATTGCTGTGAAATCACCCCAATCCCTGTGGAGAACGATACTCACTTACCTAATCTTTATTACTTGGAAACGATCGGTGCACTTGCCGTACCCTTTTATTTCGCAACACTGGGCCAACTTCTCTGCTGTGTAATCAATAAACACAACCACAAACTGATTCAAGAAATGTCTGAATACCGTGTTTATATAGTCCATGAACACTGCTGGGGCATTTGTTAGACCAAAGGGGATGACCTGATACTCAAAGTGACCATACCTAGACCGGAAAGCTGTCTTTGGTATGTCAGCAGGCTTGATCCGAATCTGGTGATATTCGGATCTCAGGTCGATCTTAGAGAACACTCTGGCTCCCTTCAACTGATCTAGCAGATGATCAATATGAGACAAAGGATACTTATTCTTAATAGTAACCTTATTCAGTTGCCTGTAATCAACACATAGCCTCATACTGCCATCCTTCTTCTTCACAAAGATCATCGGTGCCCCCAAGGTGAGACACTCGGACTGATAAACTGTTTGGACAGTAGGTCCTCCAACTGCACCTTCAGCTCTCTCAACTCCAGAGGAGCCATACGGTAAGGTGCCACTGATATTGGTCCTACACCAGGAACCAGATCAATGGAGAACTCAATCCCTCTCTCAGGTGGTAGCTGTGTAATCTCCTCAGGAAACACATCCACAAACTCACTCACCACCAGGACCTGCGACAGATCAACACTTGGTTTATCTTCTGCCACACAAGAGAAGATATAACCCTGAGCTCCTTCCCTGATTGCCTTGCGGGTTTGCAAGATTGAAAGGAAAGAAGTGGAACTCGAACCCGCTCCATCAGAAGGCACAACAACCCTCTTCAGACAACAGTCCAACATCACGCCATACTTGGCCAACCAATCCATTCCCAGAATGATCTCAAGGGTAGGCATAGCTAGGCAGTACAGATCAATCATATACTCTCTGCCACCAAACTGAAACCGCAAGTCCTTGTAGTACGTGCTCACCCGACATCTCTCACTCGATGCGGTGGTAACCTCCATCGGAGGAGAAAAACTAAACATAGGCAACTTGAGCCTATCAGCAAGACTCTCACATCACAAGAATCAATCGGAACAGTACCTCTGATCAAGTCTGGAGCTCTGGCTGCTTCTCTGGCATCAACAGTATACACCCGGCCTGCCGTGGGTGCTGTCATCTCGACTGCAGCAGCCTGTGCACGGCCTCCTACCTGTGTGCACTCCCGAGAGATATGGCCTGGCTGGCCACATCTGAAGCAGATAATCTGATCGGAAGGGCATGATCCCCAGTGCTCCCTTCCACAAGCTGGGCACTTCGGAGGTGGCCTCCTCCGAGCTGAGCCACTCTGACCAGAGCCTCTCTTGAATCTATCAGAAGAGGTAGAGACTCTCAAATCTTTGCCCTTACCCTTACCGGGTGGGCCAGAACCACTGGTCTTCCTCCCCTCCTGTCTAACTGAGGGAGAAGACTAACTGCCACCATATGTGCGTAGCATGTCCTCAACTTGGCGACACTGCCTCACCAAGCCGTCTATATCACGGGACCCGCCACCGGCAACCAACACAGCTATGCTCTCTCTAAGTCCCCTCTGGAACTTAGCAGGAAGAACATCCACATCAGGTAGGGATCTCTGGAAATGAGCATATTTGGCCAGCTCATTAAACTTGGCCAGATACTCATCCACAGTCATGTTCCCCTGAACAAGACTATCAAACTCAGCTTGCTTCTGCTCTCTAGCATCCCTGGGAAAATATCTGTCCAGGAAGCAAGCCTCAAACATCCGCCAGGTAACGACCTCTCCCCGGCCTCTCAACAGCTGTTGTGTGGTAGTCCACCACTCATGGGCATCGCCCTGAAGCATATAGGTCGCATACAGCAACCTCTGGTGATCAGGACACTCCATCACCGTGAATATCTTCTCCAAGGCCTGCAACCACCTGGCTGCGGCAATAGGATCATATCCACCAAGAAAAACTGGAGGGTCATGCTTTCTGAAAGCAACAAGCATTTTCCCTCTGGTTGCAACATCATCACCAGCCTCAGCATGGGACACCTGGTCCCCTCTCATGTGGCTACCACTAGCCTGATGACGGCTACCGTCACCCTCATGTGTAGGAGGAGCAGAGGATGCTTTGTCACCTCCTCTCAGGATCCTCATCTCATCCGACATTTTTTTTTATCCTTCTTTCCTTCGGCAACCTTTCTATTGATGCAAAGCACACCACTAATTGAAAATTGGAATACATGATGCCCTCATCCCACTCTTACTCAAACAACAAATCTATAGAAAAAAGAAACGATATTTTTCAAAAATGGACATTACAAAAATATAATCACGTAGCAGTGATTCCTAAAACCAAACCACCTTGAATGTCAAAATACATACAATCAATGTAAGCAATGTTTAGCTATACCGATTATCTCCATTTGAAGAAGTTCCTTCAAAGGTATGTAAGTTGGCTTGAAAACTATTAGGATTTGGAGTATGAGGATTGTTACGAATAAAAGATATTATCCTTTATTCCGTTAAATATTCAAACCTCTATCAGTTTGTTATTATCTTCTCCATAAGATAACCACCCGAAGATAGAAGATATGGCTGTTATCTTCCAGTCACCATTATCTCCGCATATCAGGGAGGAGTGGTTATTGAGCTCAACCGTTCGGCCAAAGATAATGGGCCTCAACCACCATTCTTTCAATATCCAGGTATTGTCCTATAAATACAGCATCAGTCATGGTGAAAGGTACACAATTCTGACTCTCTCTTTCCATTCACACTGCACACACCGCACGCCAATTGCGTTGTGAGTATTGCTGCTGTGATCTTCTTCTTCCTTAAGCTGCTTCACTTCCATAAGCTTCTTAAGAGAGAGAGAGCCTGATCCTATATCGAAATACCCAACACCACTTGTTGGACATTTCTGTTCTCTCCGAGCAGAACAGTGGCACCGTCTGTGGGGACGATAAATTTCGAATCCCACCATCTCTCAATGGCTAATACCAGAAGACACCGAAATATCCGACGTGAAGACCCACCCAGGAATCCGACTCCGGAGAATGTGGTGGCAGAAGACGCATTGTCCCACACGGCCTCATCTCGTGCGGGACCTGCAACACATGAGCCGGCCGACGCACCGGCAGGGAATTCGGAAGCTTCGCACCGATTCATTCAGAGTGCTCTCCAGTCATTGTTGACTCGAATGGAGAATTTGGAGAAGCGTTATGAACTCCAACGCCAAGAAGACATCCAGCGGCTGATTGCTCAGTTGGAGGATCGCGATAACAGGAGACGGGAGGAGGAACGTCGGGAAAACGCCGGCGAAAGGCGAGGAGAGGAGTGTCGGCAGAATACCGACCACGCAGAAGACCATGTAGAAGCCAACCAACCCCATGCAACGGCTAGGAGACCAAGGCCAGCGACGTCGGCCCGAACAGCCAGGACCGACCAGAGGGATCCAGTCGACCATTCCGAGCGGGGGAGAACATCTCATTCACAACACGAGGCTCACTGCTCGTCGTCGGCCATGACACCTGAATATGCCGTGGAAGAAAGACCGGCGGGAGAGATTATTCGTCATCCCGGTCAAGGCGAGGGCACGTACAGGAGGAAGTATAACCGGGGCCATCAAAATAATAGCCCGTTCGTCGACCGCATAGTGAAAGCTCCGTTTTTGGAAGACTTCGACGGTTCTTTCTTGAAGAAATACGATGGGAGCCAAGATCCTCAAGAACATATGGATGAGTTCGATATGCAGATGTGTATCCGTGGGATTGATGAGCCCATCATATCTCGGATCTTCGCTACTACCTTTACCGGAGCCGCCCAGACTTGGTTCCACTCATTGCCGCCGAGGACCATTCGTAACTTCAAGGACTTCGGCCAAAAGTTTTTGCTAAATTTTGCAACGAGCAAGAAGCAGCCGAAATCCGAGTTCGTATTGGGGAAAATACGCCACCAGAATGGAGAGACACTGCAAAGCTACTTGGGCCGATTCAAGGAAGCCGCATTGCAGGTCCACGGGCTAGAAGAGAAAGTCCATGTCCACCTCTTGTCGGCTGGGCTTCATGGGTTTTCCCGACTTGCCAAGTCGATTTACAAGGACTCGGTGAAGTCCCTAAATGACTTTGGGATCCGGTCCAAAAAATATTTGGAATTGGAACAGATGGAGATCGCCAACTCGGCTCCGAGGGAGAATAAAAAACCCTCTTCACCGAAGAACCGACGTCCAAAAAATTTTCAAGTCGGACAGTCCAGCCGACATCCGACGAACACCACGGCAGGCCGGCCTCCCCGAGGATTCCCCGACACTCGTCCTAGGCCGGGGAGATATGAATCAAAGTTCGACAGATACGCTCCACTAAACGCCACCCGCGGTCAGATTTGGAAAGAGGTGGCTTTCACGGAGATGAGAAAGGTCGACCGACCTCCCCCCACAGTTCGAAGAGAAGGGATAGATTACTCTCGGTATTGTGATTTTCACAATGGACCGGGACACACCACCGACCAGTGTTGGAAGCTCCGGGATGCAATCGAAAAGTTCGTACGTGAAGGCAAGTTACGCCAATACGTAATCCGAACCCAGGGGCACCAGGCCAAACGAAAAGCCCAGCAGGGGAACAAACAACGAGACGACAAGAAGAGCAAGAAGGATGACGAGTTCCCAGAGCCCGAGTTCGAATGCAACGTCATCGCAGGAGGATTGGGGGAAGGAGGTGACACGGCCAATCAACGGAAGAAGTACCTCAAGGAGGTAATGTCAGTAAGAGACCGGCCGAAATTCAAGGAAACCGGCGGTGGGAGTAGCAAAAAAGACACACCCCCGCTGATTTATTTTACCGAGGACGACTTGAAGGGAGTGGTACCCGGACATGAAGACGGTCTCGTCATCACGGGGACTGTCGCCAATTTCCGGGTCAAAAGGATATTTGTCGACAATGGCAGTTCGGCCGACATCATCAACTGGAGCACCTTCAAAAAGATGAATTTGAAGGAGGAGGGCTTGAGGCTGTGTCAAACCATGTTGTACGGCTTCAACGGTGAAGGTACCAGCTTAAAGGGGGCCATTGACCTCCAATTAACGCTGGGGACGAAGGAAGGCTTCAGGTCGGAAAGGGTGACGTTCACCATCGGTGAATTCCCGTCACCATATACCATCATCTTGGGGAGACCCACACTTCACAAGTGGGATATTCTGATGTCTACCAAGCATCAGAAAATGAAGATGATAGGGCACCTCGGCAAAGTCATCACGATTTGCGGAGATCAGAGAGAATCCCGGCAGTGTTACTATAACACGATCAGGGAGACGGAGGGTGGCCCATCATCCCCTCCTCGAATTCAGCAAGGAGAACAACGAGGATCCAGGGCCGAGGAGCATTCATCCCGAAAGCCGGTCAATCTGGTAGAGCTCGATATGCTGGATGTTGAGGAATGGAGACCTGAACTGGTGGACGAACTTGAGGACGTCCAGATCGGCGCTTCCCTGGGACAGATTACCAAGGTAGGCAAGCAGGGCGACCCAGAAAACAAAGGCAGATTGATTCAATGCCTGAAGGACAATCAGGATGTCTTTGCTTGGAAGTCATCCGAGATACCGGGGATCAAGCCTACCTTCTGCTGCCACAAGCTGGCGATGTATCCCAGCTCTAAGCCTGTAGAACAGAAGAACAGAAAGCTCGGCCCAGACAGAAGACAGGCGTTGACCAAACACATTGAAGAGTTGCTCGAGGCTGGATTCATCAGAGAAATCCAATATACGACGTGGCTCTCCAACGTGGTGATGGTGAAAAAGCCCAATAGGAAATGGCGAGTTTGCGTTGATTACACCGACTTGAATAAAGTCTGTCCCAAAGACTCGTACCCAATGCCGAGTATCGATCAGCTTGTAGACAACTCGGCAGGTTTCCAGCTGCTGTCTTTTATGAATGCCTATTCGGGGTATAACCAGATACCCATGCATCCCGACGACAGAGAAAAAACAGCATTCCGAGGTATTGATGCTAACTAATGTTATGATGTCATGCCTTTCGGTTTGAAAAATGCAGGGGCGACTTACCAACGGATGATGAACAAGGTATTTTCGGATCAAATCGGGCGGAACATAGAAGTATACATCGACGATATGATCACGAAGACAACGGCGACCGGGGACCACATTCAGGATTTGGAAGAAACCTTCCAGAAATTGCGGCAGCACAACATACGCCTGAATCCACTGAAGTGTGCATTTGGAGTAAAAGCCGGGAAATTTCTGGGTTTTATGCTGACCCACAGGGGAATAGAGGCAAACCCGGATAAATGCAAGGCCGTCCTGGATATACGGTTTCCGACCAATAAGAAGGAGGTCCAGCAATTGACGGGTAAGATGGCGGCCCTAACCCAATTCCTACCAAGATCCGCGGAGAAGGCCCTCCATTTCTTCAAGCTGTTGAAGAAAGAAGCAAAGATCGGATGCAATTCGGCATGTGAGGAGGCGTTTCAACAGATCAAGGCTTGTTTGGCTCACCCCCAGTATTGTCAAAGCCCGAGCCAGGGGAAACCCTCGTTTTGTATCTCTCGGTCGGTGAAGAAGCCATTAGTGCCGTGCTGGTTAGAGAAGTAGGCAAGTCACAATCCCCGGTATATTTCGTAAGTCGAGCTCTCAAGAACTCGGAGCTGAGGTACCAAAAGCTCGAGAAGGTGGCTTTTGACCTACTCACCACAGCAAAGAGGCTTCGCCCGTACTTCCAGAGTCATACCGTCGTCGTACGGACGAATCAACCCATCCGACAAGTGTTGCATAAGCCGGATTTGGCAAGAAGGATGATGAACTGGGCCATCCAGTTGTCCGAGTTCGACATTCAGTACGAAGCCCGCCATGCAATCAAGTCACAAGCTTTGACCGACTTCATAGTAGAATTAACCCCGACGTCGGCCATTCAACAGAAGGATAAGGTTTGGAAAGTATATGTCGACGGCTCGTCTAATGCAAAGGGAAGTGGAGCCGGGGTCATTGTTGAAAATCCCGATGGAGTATCCCTTGAGCAGTCCCTCCAACTCAACTTTCCGACTTCTAACAATCAAGCGGAATACGAAGCTCTGATTGCAGGACTAAAGCAGGTCAAGGAGCAGGGAACGACAAGGGTCAATGTTTTTACTGACTCTCAGCTAGTTTTCGCGCAGATCGAGGGCAGATACCAAACCAAAGGCCCCTTGCTAGCCAAATATCTGGCAAGGGTAAAAGAAATTATGGCAGAGTTCGACGAGGTGATAGTCGCCCATATTCCGAGAGAGGAGAACGCCGAGCTGACATCTTATCAAAGTTGGCTAGTACGAAAGGGGCGGGAAACCACAAGACGGTTATCCAGCAAGAGCTCGTCCAACCTGAGTGCGTTATGATCATACTTATTGCCGACGACTGGAGGAGACCCATTATCAACTATTTGGCGCAAGGAATCATTCCAGACGAGGAGCTAGAAGCAAAGAAGTTGATCCGAGAGGCGGCTATGTATGTAGTCCTCGACGGAGAACTATACCGCTGCGGTCTACATACTCCGTTATTGTTGTGTTTGAATTCAGACCAAGCCGAGTATGTGCTCTCGGAAGTACACGAAGGGATCAACAGACAACACATGGGAGCAAAAGCTTTGGCACTAAAAGCTCTCCTTGCAGGCTATTTTTGGCCGACCATGAAGGCCGACGCAGCAGAGCATGTTAAAAAATGTGATAGTTGCCAAAAACATGCGAAAATATTGTGGGTTCCCCCGTCCGAGCTCAGTTTGATCACTGCGTCGTGGCCATTTTACAAATGGGGCATGGACCTGCCAGGGCCAGTTAAAGCTACAGAGGGTCAAATGAGATGGCTAATAGTGGCCGTTGACTATTTCACCCAGTGGATCGAGGCCGGGCCTTTGTCCGCCATCACCTCGGCCGGCGTTCAAAAGTTCTTGGAGCGGAGCATAATAGCAAGGTTTGGAATCCCGGCAGAAATTGTTACCGATAATGGGACACAATTTACCGATAGCACATTCAAAGCAATGATGACCGGCCTCCACATCAAGCACCATTTCGCCTCAGTGGAACATCCCCAGTCTAATGGCCAAGCAGAGGCAGCAAACAAAGTCATCCTCGAAGGGTTGAAGAAAAGAATGAACGAAGCCGGCCCGAACTGGGTCGAGCAACTCTACTATGTGCTTTGGGCTTACAGAACTACGGCCCAATCGGCCACTGGAGAAGACGGAAGAGGGGCTGAAGGAGCCTCAGTGATTGGCTCGGCCGGAATAGGGGACGACCGAGACTCGTTGGCCGCCTTTTGGCGTTTGTCCTCAGTCAACTTTCGCTTCCTCCGGAGCTTCAGGGCTTCAAGATGTGCTGGCCGAGGAGCAGGGTTTGTGTTCATCTCGGTCGCTGCACAACAACAATGAAATAAATATCAAGACCAGTATTAAAAATTGGCAATGATGGCTTTCAGAAGCAATTTAAACTGACCACACTGAATGTAATAAACTATGGGAGCCAAGTTGTTTGAGGCTTTGTATGCTAATATGCTAGCCGCGGATGAAGCATCAGAATCTGACAACCGAGTCTCGTCGGTTCGATAAGCAGCGGAAGGAAGATCATGATGGGTGGAAGTCCAGTACAAAGGGAACTTCCATGATCCCGAGGAAGACTCAGATCTAGAAAAACTGGATGTTGGCCGGGTTCGGCAACAACTTTGAAAAATTTGTCTTTAAAACCTTTAAAAGACTCGGCAAAGAGAGAAAAAAGCCGACGATCAGATTGGCGGTCTTTGCGACCCCGGAAAGAGGTCCACCCTTTCCGGTCGGCAGGTTATTTGCCTGATCAGTTGGTTTGGACAGAGAAAAAATAAAAGAATAAGAGACCTCTACTTTCTGACAAAGAATTTCGAAGGCCTGCATGAAAGCCCAGCCATTCGGGTGAATCTGAGAAGGAGCAACTTGCAGGTGCTCTAACACCTGCATTTGGAAGTCGGTAAAGGGAAGACGGACTCCCAACCGAGTGACTATGTCTTTATAAAATAAAAAGAAATCAAGATCATTACCCTCTCGGGTAGAGCATACAGGCTCACCCGGGCAGGGAAGACAAACATGAAAGCCCTCTTGGTCCCCAAGGGGGAGGGATGCAAGGTCCTCGGAAGTCATCACCGAGGTGTGTTGCAACACCTCATGAGCAACCCAGGGAAACCCACCTGTCAAAGCAGGGGAGAGAGTTTGAGAATGAGACCCAGTTGCGGATTCGTCAACGGTTCTGGCGACGAACGGGTCCATAGTTACCTATAACAATAAGAAGAAACAATTAGTCAAGTACCTGGAAGGAGAACCATCAAGGGACTGAGTTGTGAAGAGGCCGGAGTTGGTGTGGTAGATCCTTCAACAGAAGTCGGCATCCCGATATTGAAATCCGACTGTGGTGGTGGAATAGTGATTTCTTTGGGGGAGGTTTAGGAACCCAGATGGGGTTATGACGACAGTGGTCCAACAATTCCTCAGCCTGCCTATTAAGATCCCTACTGGCTAAATACATAAATTCTTCGATACATTTTGAACAATGTTCATACTGAACTTCGAAACCTGGCTTGGCTACGGGGTAGGTTTCAGAATCATCTGAAGAGACATTACTTGAAGAAATGGAAGCCCTAGGGGGTGCCCTAGATTCAGAAGCAAGTATTGCTGACCTTTGACACGATGATGACCCCAAATTAGAAGACCCTAACCTATAAGGATTGGGAAACCTTGGACCTAATCTGGAAGGGATGGGGGGTTTTGGAGTAGAGGCTTTGGAATTGCCTGGACCAGAAGGGGCACGAAGCAGGGATTTCCTTTTTTCTTCTTTAGGAAGGGGAAAACCATAAAGCCAGAATGCAGCACGGGGGGTACACGATTTGCGGATTTCTGCTTCTTGCTCAGGGGTGTATTTCATGATGAAGGAGAAATAAGGTACAAAGACTGGGGAATGTGAATGGGGAATTGACACTCAGGGTTTGTGCAAAATAAGATGAAATGTAAAGAATTGCAAAAACAGTAAAGGAAAGGAGAAAGCAGAAAGATACCTGGAGCAGATGAAGGTCGATGAAAGAAGGATTGATAAGGAAGCACAGGAAATGCAAAAGAACGCAAGAGTCGCAGAAGATGGAAAAGAAACCCAAGGAAGAAGCAAGTATGCAGAAATTGCAGGAGAAACGCAAAAACAGTGAGAATGCCAAAGGTGTGAAAATAACAACAAAATAAGTGTTTTAATGAAATGAAACGGAAAGGGCGCATTAAACAAGAAGTGTAACCGCCAAAATTCAAAAATTATGGATAATAACTGCTGGTCATAGAAGAAAGTGGAGAGGGTAAATGCGTCATTAGCACAAAGGGGAAATGATTGAAGCGTGCAGGGAAAGGACAAAAACTGATCAACAAGACACGTGGTGGCTGAAGGTGAGAAGACATTCCATTCCCTTATGTTTTTAGGCGTTCCATTCTTCTATGTTCATAGCTGTCCAGGCGGCTGTGAAAAGACAAGGAACGGCTCGACAGTGAAATCGACAAGAAATGACTGGCAGACTTGACTAAAGGATGTGCCATCTCTACAAGGGGCAGGTGCAAAGTATACCTCGGTTCGGATCTTGATCACCTCAGCTCGGATCATAATTACCTCAGTTTGGACAATTGCTACCTCGGTTCGGGCTTTGAGTACGCCGGCACGGATAATAAGCATGTCGGTTCGGACATCAAATTTTAGGTTTTACCTAAAAAGCGTAGTCGGCTTCATTATTGATACATCCCGGCCATCCAGAATGCTAGAAGTCCGGGCTGAGGGGCATCTGTTACGGATAAAAGATATTATCCTTTATTCCGTTAAATATTCAAACCTCTATCAGTTTGTTATTATCTTCTCCATAAGATAACCACCCGAAGATAGAAGATATGGCTGTTATCTTCCAGTCACCAGTATCTCCGCATATCAGGGAGGAGTGGTTATTGAGCTCAACCGTTCGGCCAAAGATAATGGGCCTCAACCACCATTCTTTCAATATCTAGGTATTGTCCTATAAATACAGCATCAGTCATGGTGAAAGGTACACAATTCTGACTCTCTCTTTCCATTCACACTGCACACACCGCACATCAATTGCGTTGTGAGTATTGCTGCTATGATCTTCTTCTTCCTTAAGCTGCTTCACTTCCATAAGCTTCTTAAGAGAGAGAGAGCCTGATCCTATATCGAAATACCCAACACCACTTGTTGGACATTTCTGTTCTCTCCGAGCAGAACAAGGATCTTCATAATAATTCAATGTTGATAGTTGTGACAGACATGATCCAAAATTTGAGTCTATATACAGTTTCTCTTTATTACATTATAAAGAAAACATGAAAAAATGAATAAGTTAACACTAAGGTGTATTTCAAAATAAAAATTTAGTACAACATTAAAAATGTTACCAATATCTGGTGTTTTTGAGACTCCTGAACCTATCTTTCTCTTACTTTACCATTGTTTTGTAATAGTTATAGAATGATTCAAATTTGACAATGATGTTAATGGCTCTATGGTAGAACTTCCAATATGTGGTAAAATGCATTTAGTGGATTCTGTAGCAACTTTGTGTTTCCTTTCCTTTTTCATGTATAAAATTTAGATTGATAGAAAGAAAAGAATGAGCATAAGTGAATAGAAAATGATATTAAGTAAAGATAAAATAAACAAAGTAGGAACCAAAAGCTAATTAAACTAAAATTTATTGACTCCTAAAAATGTATGTATGACTCCATTGAAAATGTTACCAATATATGAGGTTTCTGAGACTCCTAAACCTATCTTCCTCTTACATGACCATCGTTTTGTAGTAGTTATAGAATGATTGAAATTTGACAATGATGCTGATTTCAGTCTGGTAGATCTTCCAATATGTGTTGAAATGCTTTGAGTGGATTCTGTAGCAACTTTGTTCTCCTTTCCTTTTTCATATATAAAATTTACATTGATATAAAGAAGAGTATGAGCATAAGTGAATAGAAAAGGACATTAATTAAAGATAGAATGAAACATAGTAGAACCTAAAAACTGAACTAAAACTCGTTGACTTATAAACAATGTATTTATGACTGTTGTTGAGAATGTTACCAATATCTGGTGTTTCTGAGACTCCTACACCCATCTTCGTCTTCCTTAACAATGTTTTGGAGTAGTTATTAAATAATTCAAATTTGACAATGTTGTCAATGGCTCCTTGGTAGAACTTCCAATATGTGGTGAAATGCATTGAGATGATTCTGCAATAACTTTGATTTCCTTTTCTTTTTCATCTATAAAATTTAGGTTGATACAAAAAAGAGTAAGAGCATAAATGAATACAAAAGCATACTAAGTTTACTTAGAAAGAAAAAAAATAGGAGGCAAAAATTGAAGTAAAACATACTTCTTTTGTATACATGATTCTAAAGCCTCTTTGCTTGTATTATTAATTTTCTATGTTCTCTTGCAGACTTGCTACCAATAATGAAGTTTGAATTGGAACCTTTAATGTAAGGTAGATTGCATTAGCTTGTAAAGATCAGTTCTTTTCTACCTTGTTTATGTAAAGATAAAAACTAAAAAGTCTCAATAGTAGCATTAAGGTTATCATGGACAAAACAACAACAACATTAAAGACAAATGATATATACACAGATTCCAAACCACACCCTTTCAGATTGGTTTAGTTGTCAAAAAAGCAATATGTTACTACTATTTCCAAAAATGTTTCAAAACAACAAAATTTTTAAAGACTGACTCTTAAAATATAGTTAGATTCCAACTCCAACTATTTACATTTAAAAAATAAATCCTTAATTATTAGAAATAGTAAACTAACTTTCATGAGATTGACTTGTAAAGACTCGCTTTTGCTACCGCTCCGATGGTTTATTTTCAGTTTATTCTTTCACAACTAAATTGGAATTTTTCTTTGACCCTATTCTTTTTATCCTTATCATTTAGGAAAGACATGAAAATTTCATGATAACAAACATTATCTAGAATTTCGCTTAAATTCAAACATGAAGTTTTATGGGGATTCTATCTTTACTTGTAGTTTGTCACTTGTTGGCAAAGGCAAGGGCTTCAGTGTAAGCACCAACTCAAACTCTGACTTAGAATCAGACCTTATCTCTCTCTCTCTCTCTCTCTCTTAATAATTGGAAGTTTGATCCAATCAAACATGATTTTTTTTGTGAAATAGATTAATTAATCTATTTTATCTCACATATATCCATTTTG
This sequence comes from Glycine tomentella, assembly GCA_007407185.1. Taxonomy (NCBI): domain Eukaryota; kingdom Viridiplantae; phylum Streptophyta; class Magnoliopsida; order Fabales; family Fabaceae; genus Glycine; species Glycine tomentella. The sequence goes on from PYAF01001193.1 coordinate 155,302, forward strand.
TAGTAATTATTATAAGTATTAGAACCAACAATTCTTATTTATTTCAAATTAATACTTGATAACCTAAACAATATATATTAGATCATAAAAAAAACCAATGGTAGAAGGGATCTTGACTGCGAGACCCATCCGTCAAGCAGGAATGAAAGTCGGCCTTAGTGATCTAACGGTGCCGAGTGGAAAGGCCGTCGCTCATCGAATAAAAGTTACTCTATGAATAATAGGTTGATTCTATCCAATAGCTCACATTGACGAGAAGGTTTGGCACCTCGATGTCAGCTCTTCTCCACTTGGGGCATGAACTAGATTAGAATTATTCTCAATAAGTCCATAAGGTTGATCCAATTTTTTTCATCAGGTTTGAGTAGATACCAAAGGTCTTGTGAATGATCTCGTAGAACAACTCAAAAGTAACATTTGTATCATTTCTAAAAATTCCAAATCACTAATAACATAAGCTTTCCCTTCTCTTAATTGATTTTGAAATCTATAAGTCAGAGTCTTCTTGACCAATCCCCTGCAAATCATAACAAATAGTTTAAGTTTTAAAATTTGGCAAATCAATGATGGTTGGAAACATGAACAGAATGATACCTCTTCATCCAATAGAACCATTTCGAAAGAGAAAGGAAATTTTGACCCATTCATACTCGGAACTATCCAAAAATGAATTAACTGGACTTTGATCATCCAGATTTCTCTTTCAAGATTAACAACAGATAAAAGACTATATTGACCAACCATTGAAGAATTTTCAAGAAAAAGAAAAATTGAGAGAAAGAGATAGCTAAACTTTAAGGGATACTCTGTAACACCCTCATATTTCAATATATATGTGAATTTTCTTATAAGTATACATTCCTAGATAGAATGACAAAAATACCCTTGGACATTTTTAAAAAAGACACAAATGCCCCTGGACATTTTGAAAAATGACCAAAATACCCTTTAGCCCTGATAAGGTCATATAACCTCAGTAATGCTATAAAAATTTGACAAAAATATAGTATGCTCCTAGATAAGGAATTATTGATATTATTCATGAAGAAAAATCATGAAATATAATTTTTAGAAATTTTGGAAAACATTTCAAAAAGAATTTAATCTAGAATAACCTCAGTTTCATAAAAACACAGAAAAGGGAAAGATACAATTTGTGGAATCTTCTCTTAAATATGGGAGGACTAGATCCTTAAATAAAGTGATCTAGACATTTTATTAATTAAAAACAAAACAAACCAATAAGAAATTAAATAAAACCATTAAAAGAAAAATTGTGTGACATCCTAAAAATGCTACCAAACTTAAGCTAGTTTCAAAAAAATTGTTAGGATTTTATTTCCATAAAACCAAATAGAACTAAGCTTCCATAGATTATATATTAATTAAAAACAAAACAAACCAATAAGAAATTAAATAAAACCATTAAAAGAAAAATTGTGTGACATCCTAAAAATGCTACCAAACTTAAGCTAGTTTCAAAAAAATTGTTAGGATTTTATTTCCATAAAACCAAATAGAACTAAGCTTCCATAGATTATAAAAGTGATGTTATTTAATTTCAAGACATAAATTAATTCAAACAAAGCATAAGAATCTCTAAAAAAACCTAGCCATCCAAGCCATCCATGTGAAACTTGTAAAATTGCAACATATTTGCTTCAAAAATCCAAGCTTGGCCGTGGACTACAAGAAGGATGGAGAAAGCTTTAGAAAACTCAAGAACAAAGACACTTGTATGGTTAAGAAGCTAGGTAGCATGCAATTGGACCATTTGGAAAGCTAGGTTATAAATGCTTAAGAGATATTTGAAGCAAATTTTATTTTGTCTCCTTTGGCAGAACACATGGACAGTTTTAGGTATTATTTCAAAGATCCCAACGGTCAAAAGTTACATATGTGAGATAGGATTATACCTTTAAAATTTTAAGGAGATCCAACGGTTAACGAATCCAGAATCATTATTTTACAGAAACAGGTTTTTCAAGAAACACAAAAACGTAAAAGAAAGGAAAATTGGTAAAACTTTCCCTACAAGGCTTGAAGTCCACGTGCAAATTGAGAGCCAAGGAGAAGGATGTGGAAATCTCAAGAACTTGGACACTTGTAAGGTGGAAAATCAAGGGCCAATAAAAATAAACCAAATAGAAAGCAAGGTAATTATGAGTTTGAAGATTTTTCTACACAAATCCACTTTACCTAGCCTATAAAAAGGGTGGTGGGTACCAAAGTGAAGGCAACATTCACGTGTAATCTTCCTCCTCCATCCTACATCCCTTTCACTTAAATTAAAAAAGCTAAACCAAGGCCCTCAACCTTGAAGTTCACGTGGAAAAGCTAGGAAACTTGAAGAAAAGTTGCTAAATTCTAAACTAAGAAAACAAGGTATGGGGAAGTTTATGATAAGCCAAGTTTGAATATTAATTACATGAGGATTCTTACTTGTTTTCATAAGAAATTAAGTTTTGCATGCTAAGTGTTTGTGAAAATGCCTCAAAGAACTCAAGAGTTGCTACATGAATGATTATGCTACTAATTTATATTGATCTTAGTTTTAGAAATAAGTATTGAATAAATATCCTAAATCTAACTTAACCAAAGAAATTTAAAGTAACTTACAACTATCTATTTTATGATTATTTGTAGAAAAGTAATTGTTTAGAATTATAGTTTTAATGGATTTTTTTACTACAAGATTTTATGTTGATCGAAATACTCTATGATTCCTTGGGCTCGTATATTTATTTTGTTAGAATCATATCCATTATATTAAATTTTATAAGAAATAATAAAGTAGATATAACTTTCTTTCAAGTATTTTATAAAACCAAGCTTTCTTACTATATGGAACATAAAAGGTTTCAAAGAAATAAAATTGGTTATGTGTTGGAATTCGTGTGATTGGTGCATGGTTTTATGAAGTTTTATGTGATTGTTAAAAAAGGGTGCATATGTTGTTGAATAAGCCTATTTCATGTGTCTTTGAATATATTACACTTTGATGTATATACCAAGTTAAGAATGATAAGTGATGAGAAAATATGAGATGAAAAGATGGCCTAAGCGTTGTGAAGTGAAAATACATAAAGTTTATGTGTTATGTATGATGTATACTGTTAAAAGTGTTCTATAATCCTTGAGTATGAAGAGATTATGATGAGAATATATCTTTTATATTGAAGATGGATGATTGAAAACGTCAAAATTTATGAAAATATGAGAAATGAGTTAATGATGAAGAGTAAAAAAAAAAATAAAAAGAGAAATTTACCATGGCATATTTCATCTGCATTTAATTACCTCAGAGAGGAGGTAATAGAGTAACCTCAGAGAGGAGGTAATAAAAGTAACCACAGAAAGGAGGTGTGTTCCACTAGAGCGGGTGAACTATCTTAACTATGGTACCATTTAACCTTAGAGCGGATGTGTATTCCACTAGAGCGGGTGGGGCTTCCACTAGAGTGGATGGAGCTATTTTGACTTTGGTACCATTTGTTGAGAATCTGAGATCTCAGTCATGCATCATTTTAATCAAGAATCATGCATCTGTTATAAATTTTGTTATGTATTTATTATGTATCTGATTTTATGACGTATTACTTTGTTTTACTATGAATCTGTTGTTTTATTTAACTGTGTTTATCATATACTTACCCTATTTTGTGTCTGTGGTTGACACCTGTGATGACCCCAATTTGTTGGGCGAGCAGAGGAACAGTGAAAGTTAAGCTAAGATGGTGTGATGGAAGAGCTTGGATGATTTGTATGCTGTGCTTGGTGTATTGTTGACTCTGAAGCCATGTAATTTGTAATGGATTATTTTGGTTTGATGATCTGTATCTGGATTATATTATATAAGACTGTCTTGGATTGTTAAATATTTTCTCGTACTTAGAAATATTTAATGGTAACTATTTTATTTAAAGTTTATTTAAGAAATGAAGAAAAACGATTTTATAAAATAAATTTTGGTAATAAAGGAAATAAGCGGAAAAAAAATTTTGGGCGTTACAATAGTGGTATCAGAGCATGGTCTGTTTCTCAGGACTGTGTGATTGTTATGTTTCCCTGTGCTTGTTGTGTTTTGTGTGTATTTTCTGTGTGTTGTATGTTGTTGTGCCTTGTATAATATTGTATTTTATGTGATATTCCTCATATTACATAATTTAAATATGAAATAAAAAAATAAGAATTTATTTATGTTGGTCATCTAGGACAATGGAAGTCTATGGTGATCATAGTATGATGTTTGTTTTGGTGGATGTGCAAAGATTTCGTGAAGAATTCCAAGAAAGTCGAACCACCACTTATAAGAATATAGCAAAATATCAAGCTAATCCTATCCTTGATGAACCTCCGATTACGAAGGAACTTCATGACATTGTTGTAGTACCATGGGCCTCAGATAGACAAGTTTATCGTATGATAGAAAATGTTGTATATTATGGAACCGAAAAACCAGCCAATGCGTCAACCAGTTTCTGCAATCAGTATTATGATATTGAAATAGTAGATCAGAACTTTTAAATAAGAAAGAATAAGAAGAAAAATAGTAGTGATCAGTACGATATATATATATATATATATATATATATATATATAAATATGTGATAGTAACTAGTAAGAAAAGTAGTAGTATAAAATGACTTAGTGAGTAGTAAAAGAAATGGCTTAATGAGTAGAATATGACTTTGTAATAGTATAGAAGTAGTAAAAAGTATTTTGTACTAACCATACTATAATAAAGCTTAAATTGATGTGAATATATTTCTTTTATGTTCTAATTTATTAATTTGTTCTAATTTATTAACTTGTTACAATTTATTAATTTAAAATTTCGTTTAAAATTTATTAACTTAAAATTTCGTTGTTTTGTAAATAAGAAAAAGAAAATGGCCGGTAGAAACGACCGTGCTATAGCCGACGCGCTACAAGCTTTGGCCCAAGCTGTGGGGAACCAACAGAGAAATGTAAATAATGAATATCACGGATTAGAAAGTTTTCAAAGAAACCACCCACCAAGTTTCAAGGGAGGCTATGATCCCGACGGTGCTCAAACGTGGCTGAGGGAAATTGAAAAAATTTTCTGAGTAATGGCCTGTCCTCCTGATAGGAAGGTACTTTTTGGTACATATATGCTAGCAGAGGAAGCAGAATTTTGGTGGGAAAATACTCAACTAAGATTAGAAGTTGATAATCAATAAATAACTTGGGAAATCTTTAAAACAGTTTTTCTAGAAAAATATTTTCCTGAAGATATAAGAAACAAAAAGGAAATGGAGTTTTTAGAATTAAAACAAAGGAATATGACTGTAGCTGAATATGCAGTTAAGTTTGAAGAATTAGTGAGATATTTTCCTCATTACCATGGTATAGAAAGTGAGAGTTCCAAATGTGTCAAATTTTTAAATGGACTAAGGCCAGAAATAAAACAAGCTGTAAATTATCAAGTGGTGCGTCAATTTCCTCAGTTAGTAAACATGTGTAGAATTTATGATGAGGACTCTCGAGCTAGGGCCTCTCATTACAAGAATATGGGGCCTATTAGGAAAAGAGTGGGATACCGTCCAAATCAAGAAAAACCATATCAAAAGCGTCGTCTGAATGTTACAAATTTTAGAGCTCCAGTTAACCAAGCCTCTTCCTCCTTTCCTATTAAATGTTTTAAATGTGGAAAAACTGGACATTATGCTTTCGCATGTTCAGTAACAGATCCTGTATGCTATAAATGCAACCAGAAAGGGCATTTTTCAATGAACTGTCCTCTGAATCGCAAGAAAAAGGAAGAAGGGAACCAGAGTCATCCCCCAGAGAAACCAAAAGCCACAGGAAGAGTATTTACTCTTAGTGGAGCTGAGGCTTCTCAATCTGAAGGCTTAATCCAAGGTAAGTGTTTCATAAGTAAAACTCCTTTAAACGTATTATTTGATTCAGGAGCTACTCATTCCTTTATCTCCTACATCAGTGCTCAAAATTTAAAACTTTCTGTGTCTCCTTTAAATGTCAATTTGATAGTAACTACCCCTACTAGTAAGTCAGTTGTTACTTCTGAAATTTGTCTAGATTGTCCATTAGAAATTGCTGATAAAATGTTTTCTGTTAACTTGATCTGTTTACCCTTACAACAAATTGATGTCATACTTGGTATGGACTGGTTATCCTCCAACCATGTCATGCTAAATTGTTTCGATAAAACTATAATTTTTAGAAACCCTCAAGTTAGTAAGGATATGCAGATTGTCTCTCCTAATAAAGTCCTTGGAATGATGAAAAAGAATGATGTTCAAATATACATGATTACATCTTACTCTGAATCTAAAACTGAATCTGATGAAAAAGATCTGCCTATAGTAAAAGAATTTCTTGAAGTATTCCAAGAAGTAAATAAGTTACTCCTGAAAGAGAAGTAGAATTCTCTATAGATTTAATTCCTGGAACTGGACCTATTTCTATAGCACCCTATAGAATGTCTCCTGTAGAATTAGCTGAAGTAAAGAAGCAAATAGAAGAATTGTTAAGTAAACAATTTGTAAGACCAAGTGTGTCACCATGGGGAGCTCCAGTATTACTGGTCAAGAAAAAGGATGGATCTATGAGAATGTGTGTAGATTATCATCAGTTAAATAAAGTAACAATTAAAAACAAATATCCTTTACCTAGAATAGATGATTTGATGGATCAATTGGTAGGAGCTTGTGTTTTTCGTAAAATTGACCTTAGATCGGGATATCATCAAATCCGAGTAAAATCTGAAGATATTCCTAAAACCGCTTTTAGTACTCGCTATGGTCATTATGAATACTTAGTTATGCCTTTTGGAGTAACTAATGCTCCAGCTGTATTTATGGATTTTATGAATAGAGTTTTCCATCCTTATCTTGATAAATTTGTAATAGTATTTATTGATGACATTTTAGTATATTCTAAAACTAAGGAAGAACACGCTGAACATTTAAGGATTGTGTTACAAACTCTGAAAGATCGACAACTTTATGCTAAAATGTCTAAGTGTGATTTTTGATTAGAAAAAGTGAATTTCTTAGGTCATGAAATATCTAAAGGAGGAATTTCAGTAGACCCTTCTAAAATACAAGCTGTATTAGAATGGGAACGACCTAAGACAGTCACTGAAATTAAAAGTTTCTTAGGATTAGCCGGATATTATAGGTGATTTATTCAAGATTTTTCTAAAATAGCATTACCTTTTACTACCTTAACTAGAAAAGGACAAGCTTTTATATGGAACACCCAATGTGAGGAAAGCTTCCAAACTCTTAAAAATAAGTTAACCACAACACCTGTATTAGTTTTACCTAATTTAGAAAACCTTTTGTAGTATATTGTGATGCATCTAAAATGGGTTTAGGAGGAGTTTTGATGCAAGAGGGAAAAGTAGTAGCCTATGCATCTAGACAATTGAAACCTCATGAAAGGAATTATCCTACTCATGATTTAGAATTGGCAGCTGTAGTATTTGTGTTAAAAATTTGGAGGCATTATTTATATGGTTCACATTTTGAA
>PYAF01001193.1:164088-186295 GCA_007407185.1 Glycine tomentella
ACAAAATGTGCCCATTTTATTCCTATTAACCTTCGATATTCTTTAGAAAAATTAACCACTTTGTATATAAAAGAAATTGTACGTTTACATGGAGTTCCTTCTAGTATAATATCTGATAGGGATCCTAGATTCACTTCAAGATTCTGGAAAAGTCTACATAAAGCTTTAGGAACTAAATTAAAATTAAGTTCAGCCTACCGTCCCCAAACTGATGGACAAATTGAAAGAACTATTCAATCTTTAGAAGATTTATTAAGAGCCTGTGTTTTAGAACATAAGGGAAACTAGGAAGATTTCCTACCTTTAATAGAGTTTACCTACAATAATAGTTTTCATTCTTCTATTGGTACGACACCATATAAAGCCTTGTATGGTAGAAAGTGTAGAACCCCTCTATGTTGGGTAGAGTCTGGAGAAAACTTAATTTTAGGACCTGAAATTATACAACAAACAACTGATAAAATTAGGTTAATCCAAGAAAAGATGAAGTCGGCTCAAAGCAGGCAGAAAAGTTATTATGATCAAAGAAGAAAGGATTTAGAGTTTGATGTAGGAGATCATGTATTTTTAAGAGTCAATCCTTGGACTGGTGTTGGGAGAGCACTGAAATCCCGAAAACTTACACCGCGATTTATTGGACCTTTTCAGATTCTTAAAAGAGTCAGACTAGTAGCCTATCAAATTGCCTTACCCCCAAACCTTTCAAACCTTCATGATGTTTTTCAGGTGTCCCAAATACGTAAATATATCCATGATCTTTCCCATGTAATTGAGATAGATGATGTACCCATAAAGGAGAATTTAACTTATGAAACCTTTCCAGTAAGGATTGAGGATAGAAGAATCAAAACCCTAAGAGGAAAAGAAATTCCTTTGGTAAAGGTTATCTGGGGAAATGGTGCAGATGGTGATACTACATGGGAACTAGAAAGTGAAATGCGGAGGAGCCATCCAAATCTCTTCAATTCAGGTAAATTTCGAGGACGAAATTTCTTTAAGGGGGGAGGAGTTGTAACACACTCATATTTCAATATATATGTGAATTTTCTTATAAGTATACATTCCTAAATAGAATGACAAAAATACCCTTGGACATTTTTGAAAAAGGCACAAATGCCCCTGGACATTTTAAAAAATGACCAAAATACCCTTTAGCCCTGATAAGGTCATATAACCTCAGTAATGCTATAAACATTTGCCAAAAATACAGTATGCTCCTAGATAAGGAATTATTGATATTATTCATGAAGAAAAATCATGAAATAAAATTTTTAGAAATTTTGGAAAACATTTCAAAAAGAATTTAATCTAGAATAACCTGAGTTTCATAAAAACACAGAAAAGGGAAAGATACAATTTGTGGAATTTTCTCTTAAATATGGGAGGACTAGATCCTTAAATAAAGTGATCTAGACATTTTCTTAATTAAAAACAAAACAAACCAATAAGAAATTAAATAAAACCATTAAAAGAAAAATTGTGTGACATCCTAAAAATGCTACCGAACTTAAGCTAGTTTCAAAAAAATTGTTAGGATTTTATTTCCATAAAACCAAATAGAACTAAGCTTCCATAGATTATAAAAGTGATGTTATTTAATTTCAAGACATAAATTAATTCAAACAAAGCATAAGAATCTCTAAAAACCTAGCCATCCAAGCCATCCATGTGAAACTTGTAAAATTGCAACATATTTGCTTCAAAAATCCAAGCTTGGCCGTGGACTACAAGAAGGATGGAGAAAGCTTTAGAAAACTCAAGAACAAAGACACTTGTATGGTTAAGAAGCTAGATAGCATGCAATTGGACCATTTGGAAAGCTAGGTTATAAATGCTTAAGAGATATTTGAAGCAAATTTTATTTTGTCTCCTTTGGCAGAACACATGGACAGTTTTAGGTATTATTTCAAAGATCCCAACGGTCAAAAGTTACATATGTGAGATAGGATTATACCTTTAAAATTTTAAGGAGATCCAACGGTTAACGAATCCAGAATCATTATTTTACAGAAACGGGTTTTTCAAGAAACACAAAAACGTAAAAGAAAGGAAAATTGGTAAAACTTTCCCTACAAGGCTTGAAGTCCACGTGCAAATTGAGAGCCAAGGAGAAGGATGTGGAAATATCAAGAACTTGGACACTTGTAAGGTGAAAAATCAAGGGCCAATAAAAATAAACCAAATATAAAGTAAGGTAATTATGAGTTTGAAGATTTTTCTACACAAAACCACTTTACCTTGCCTATAAAAAGGGTGGTGGGACCAAAGTGAAGGCAACATTCACGTTTAATCTTTCTCCTCCATCTTACATCCCTTTCACTTAAATTAAAAAAGCTAAACCAAGGCCCACAACCTTAAAGTTCACGTGGAAAAGTAATTGTTTAGAATTATAGTTTTAATGGATTTTTTTACTACAAGATTTTATGTTGGTCGAAATACTCTATGATTCCTTGGGCTCGTATATTTATTTTGTTAGAATCATATCCATTATATTAAATTTTATAAGAAATAATAAAGTAGATATAACTTTCTTTCAAGTATTTTATAAAACCAAGCTTTCTTACAATATGGAACATAAAAGGTTTCAAAGAAATAAATTGGTTATGTGGTGGAATTCGTGTGATTGGTGCATGGTTTTATGAAGTTTTATGTGATTGTTGAAAAAGGTTGCATATGTTGTTGAATAAGCCTATTTCATGTGTCTTTGAATATATTACACTTTGATGTATATACCAAGTTAAGAATGATAAGTGATGAGAAAATATGAGATGAAAAGATGGCCTAAGCGTTGTGAAGTGAAAATACATAAAGTTTATGTGTTATGTACTTAATGGATGTTTCACTAAAGTTTGTATGATGTATACAGTTAAAAGTGTTCTATAATCCTTGAGTATGAAGAGATTATGATGAGAATATATCTTTTATATTGAAGATGGATGATTGAAAACGTCAAAATTTATGAGAATATGAGAAATGAGTTAATGATGAAGAGTAAAAAAAGAAATAAAAAGATAAATTTACCATGGCATATTTCATCTGCATTTAATTACCTCAGAGAGGAGGTAATAGAGTAACCTCAGAGAGGAGGTAATAAAAGTAACCACAGAAAGGAGGTGTGTTCCACTAGAGCGGGTGGACTATCTTAACTATGGTACCATTTAACCTCAGAGCGGAGGTGTATTCCACTAGAGCGGGTGGGGCTTCCACTAGAGTGGGTGGAGCTATTTTGACTTTGGTACCATTTGTTGAGAATCTGAGATCCCAGTCATGCATCATTTTAATCAAGAATCATGCATCTGTTATAAATTTTGTTATGTATTTATTATGTATCTGATTTTATGACGTATTACTTTGTTTTACTATGAATCTGTTGTTTTATCTAACTATGTTTATCATATACTTACCCTATTTTGTGTCTGTGGTTGACACCTGTGATGACCCCAATTTGTTGGGCGAGCAGAGGAACAGTGAAAGTTAAGCTAAGATGGTGTGATGGAAGAGCTTGGATGATTTGTATTCTGTGCTTGGTGTATTGTTGACTCTGAAGCCATGTAATTTGTAATGGACTATTTTGGTTTGATGATCTGTATCTGGATTATATTATATAAGACTGTCATGGATTGTAAAATATTTTCTCGTACTTAGAAATATTTAATGGTAACTATTTTATTTAAAGTTTATTTAAGAAATGAAGAAAAACGATTTTATAAAATAAATTTCGGTAATAAAGGAAATAAGTGGAAAAAAATTTTGGGGCGTTACATACTCAACACAACAAACACTCAATTTATACTGAACATCACGAACAAATTGCAATAAAACTGAGAATTCTAAAAAATGAAAGCAAATAACACTCCTCAATTAATGATATCAAACCACTCCACATAGCATGACTAAATTTGAATTCTATTAAGTGTAACACCCTAGATTCTAGATCAAAAAATTACTTGGACAACTCTTGTTAATTCTTTTTATTCTTGAAATACATGTCAATAAATTAATATTTTCTTCAAAACTCAAGCAATATATATGTGTGTGTGTGTGTGTGTGTGTGTGTGTTTTAAAACATGCGAATAAACTTCATCATAAAACTCAGGTAAATAAATATCATTAAAACTTATAAAAGCACATTAACATCATTTCTTGAAAGTCAACATGTAACGACCTAATATATTTCTAGAATTTTTTTATTACTGTTTATTTTTAAGGAACATATATTAGTAAAAATTAATTTGAATACATATAAGTTTTGTAAGTGGAAACCTCTTCCATTAGACAGAACTGATACTAGCTGCATTACTTCATGTTTTACAAGTACAAGATCTTCCATACACGACCCTAGTCTAGTTATCATCATAAAGGAGTTAAAGATTATACATAAACTCGGATAACAGGGTACATGGTAATAATATAGTGATTTCTTTCCTTCTTTCTGTACCATCCCCAGTCTAGAGCATCAAGGAAGATGATTATTGTGCCATCTATAAAAAATGATACAAATCTAGTGAGAAATAAAATTTCTGAGTAGGCAAAACTAAACCACCAAATACGTTAGTACGTTAGTAATTTATCAAATAATTCAATAACATCAATAAATAACCATTAACACAATATGTATGCATGAAATTCCAAGGTGCACATGGCCTCTACATATCATACTGTATGTAGGTACATCTTGTACTGAATGTCTAGCTATGGCCGTCTTACGCAAACAATGCATGATTATTCCATGTTTTTGCACATGGTCACTACATCTCGTATTGGATGTAGTATCGGATTCTGTTTCGCAAATCTCGTATTGGACTCGGGAACATGAATCAACATATTTATCATCACATCAAATCCATTATGCAATCCATGAGCAAATGCATACAACCTCATGGAAACATATCATCACAAACATTATAGTACCAAATATATGGTTAGGCTACCATACCTTATTCAATCAAAATCATGCCATCTTGTGCATGACAACATAATATCCTCAAGCTATAGACAACATGTTAGTAATCTAGCTAGTAAACCATAATATGCCTTCTAAATAATTTCTAATTCCTTTATACCTTCACAAGAAAAGATTGAAACTTAGTCTAGACCTTATGATCTTCTCAACTTATTACTCTAGTATTTAATGATCAAATTGAGCCACTTGAGTAATTAGATCTTTCATCCCCATACCATTCAGCCTTTACTTCATATAATTAATTTTAAAATAGTTCCAACATAAACATATAAGCAAACAGTCCAAAATTCTATCAAAATCAAGTCTAAAGGTCATCAAAAATCAAGTCCAATCCTTACTAAAATTTCAGCATTTAAATCATCAACCTATCCTATTGTTAAATCAACATAATCACATCCTAAAATACCCTTTAATAATATAAAAATTCAGCCTACTAGGGTCATCCATAAATCTGCACCATTGCACATAAAGATTAGTCCAAATAAACTCTTAATTAGAGATTGAAGCCTAGCCTACCTCAAGTGAATTGGATTTTGCAAATGACTAGATGGCCGTCCTTCTTAGAAATCTTCAAGGAAGAAAGTCTTTAAAAGAAGAAAAATTGATGTATAGGATAGTAGAAGTGAAACTACGGTTGTGAGAAACTAAAAAGGTGAGAAGTAAAAAGCAAGGTGCAAAGAAAACAAGTGGTTGTAGGATGAGCTTTGAAGCTAGGAGCTCACGTGCAAAATTTTTTTATAACACCCTTAGCTATTTATACTAATTTAATTAGTTAAGTTTAAGTGATTTAGTTAGATTATAACTAGATTAGTAGTTAGTTTAGTTAGAATTTAACTAACCAATCATTACTTAAGGGATATTATTCTACACTTTTGTCCTTATCTACTAGATTTTCTTGGTCAAAGATTCCTTAATCCTTGACTTGAGCATTGGACTTAGGGTACGTGGAACATGGTGTTGGGTAACACAGACCCTCAAATCAAATGGGGAAGCGGATCAGAAAGGAAAAGAATGAGAGAGAACACAAGAATTTGTATAACGTGGGAAAATCTTCCTAAATGTGAAGAAGTAAAACCCACGAGACACTAATCCAAAATCAACTTCCACTATAGCAAATAATGGGTTACAATCAAATACACCACTGTGGTGGTTCACTCAACCTTTCCATGCGCTAGCTTCTTCAATGTGACTGTTTCATAACTCGGCATCTGTGTTGCCTTTAGCAACAACCCGACAATGTCATTGTGATGGGTTCAACAACCCGACACCTTCACAACAATCTTCAAATTTTCTTGCTGGTACCGACTTGGTCATCATGTCGGACCAATTTTGGTCGGTGTGCACTTTGCCAAGTGCGAGCTGTCCAATCTCCACTACATCCCGGATCCAGAGATACCTCACATCAATATGCTTGGTACGGGAGTGATAGGTCAAGCTCTTCGCAAGATGAATTGCGCTTTGGTTGTCACACATCAGCTCGTACTTGTCTTGATCATGGCTGAGTTCCATGAGGAACGTCTTCATCTATTGCATTTCCTTGCTTGCCTCAATCATGACAATGTACTCAACCTCAGTTGTCGAAAGTGCCACACACTTCTGCAATCTTGATTGCCAAGAGACTGCTCCTCCAGTAAATCTCATCAAATATCCAGTCGTCGACTTCCTCGAGTCGGAATCTCCCCCTAAATCGACATCCGAGTAGCCTTGCAACTCGGCTTCACCTACTCCAAATCGGAGGCATAAATCAGTTGTACCTCGGAGGTACCTAAAGATCCACTTCACTGCTTCCCAGTGATCTTTGCTGGGATTCGATAGGTACCGGCTTACCATACCAACTGCATATGCCAGTCGGGTCTAATGCAAACCATTGCATACATCAAACTTCCGACGGCAGATTGATACGAGATCTTCAGCATCTCATCTTTGTCTTCATCAGACCTTGGACACTGCCTTTTACTCAGCTTCATGTGTCTGACTAGGGGGTGCTAACTGTCTTGGCTCCATGCTGAATCTCTTCAAGATCTTTTCAACATACTTCTCTTGAATTAGCCACAGTAGCTTCTTCTTTCTATCCCGGATGATCTTCAGTCCGAGAATCTGTTTTGCAGGGCCGAGGTCCTTCATAGCGAAGGATGAGCTTAATGCGTTCTTCAAGGCAACAATCTTTTCTTTGCTTTGCCCTACAATCAACATGTCGTCAACATATAACAACAGGATCAGAAAGTCTCCGTTCTCATACCTCTTCACAAATACGCAATGGTCGGCCTCAGTCTTCATGAACTTGTGATCAGTCATGAAGGATTCAAATTTCTTGTACCATTGCCGAGGTGCTTGTTTCAAGCCATAGAGACTCTTCTTCAAACGATATACCATGCTCGCCTTTAGGAGCTTCGAACCCTTTAGGTTGCTCCATATATATTTCTTCTTCCAACTCACTGTGAACAAATGTCATTTTCACGTCCAGTTGTTCTACCTCAAGATCCATTGAAGTGGCCATAGCTAACACAGTTCGGATCAAGGTCATTTTCACAACAGGAGAGAAGATTTCTTCAAAATCAATCCCCTTCTTCTGATTGCAGCCTTTCACTACAATCCGGGCTTTGTAGAAGGCCTTCTTTCTCTAGTGGGGCATCTTGGTTGTTCTTCTTTAGCATCTTGAGAACCCAGTTCATCATCTTTATCCCGATCCTCGTCATCAATACGGACCTCAGTCTCTCGGTCCTCATCAGCTTCTTGCTGGTCATCAATCTCTTCATCATTGGGCTCTCCCCTTGTTTCAGATCAGACAGGAGGGATGGGTTCTTCACGTCTGACAGTAACCCGGACTTGGGGCTTCGAAATGTCATGAAGAGTCTCATCTTCATGAAAGATCACATCTCGACTTTTCACTATCCTCTTGTTGATAGGATCCCATAGTCTAAACCCAAACTCGATTTTTGGCGAACCGAGGTAGATGCATTCTTTCGTCTTTACATCGAGCTTTGCCCTTTCATCTTTAGGGATATGCACGAAAGCTCGGCATCCAAACACCTTTAGGTGCTCATAAGTTGCTCTTGGACCGGCCCAGACTTCTTTTAGAACTTATCCTTCAAGTGGTCGAGATGGTGAGAGGCTGATCAAATCAACAACACTTCTGACGGCTTCTCCCCAGAACGTTTTCAGCAACCCGACATTGGACAACATACTTCGGACCTTCTCTTCAATAGTCCGGGTCATCATCTCAGCCAATCCATTTAATTGTCGAGTCTTGGGGGGTGTCTTCTCAAGTTGGATCCTGGCTTCTCTACAGTAAGCATCAAAAGGACCACAATACTCACCACCATTATTAGATCGAACAACTTTCAACTTCATGCCAGTCTCCCTTTCCACCATAGCATGGAATTCTTTGAAAGATTGGAGTGCCTGGTCTTTTGTCTTCAACAAATAAACCCACACTTTGTGGGAGTGTCATATATAAAAGAAACAAAATACTGAGCTCCACCAAGTGATCTCTCAGACATGGAGCAAACATCAGTGTGGACGAGGTTAAGAATATTTTTGCATCGTTTGAGTTGATTCGGTCTCACAAACGAAACTCGGTGCTGCTTCCCAGCTAGGTCGTGCATGCAACTCTCCAGCACTTGACCCTTCAACCCGGTCAGTAGTTGTTTCTTCTCAAAAATCTGGAGTCCTTTCTCGCTTATGTGGCCAAGGTGTTTGTGCCACAGCTCCAAGCTTGGTCCATCTCGGACATAGTTGGCATCTCCACCATTGGTCTTTCCTTGCATGACATACAAGGAACCTTTTTTCTTTCCTCGAGCCATGACCAAGTTTCCTTTGGCCAGCTTCCATCTACTTTCTCTGAATTAGTTCACTAACCCGACATCATCTAGCTTCCCAACTGAGATCAGATTCAATCGCATGTCAGACACATGTCTTACATCTTTCAACACAAGTCAGCCCCCGACGTCTATGGTCAGGATTACATCACCGACACCAACAATCTTGCTGGTTACCTGATTATCCATCTTTATGACACTAAAATCTCCCTCTCTGTAGACAGAAAAGAATCCTTTATGTGGGGTGACGTGGAAGGAGGCACCGGAGTCAACAATCCAAGTGCAATCATCATGGGCTATATTTAGAATTTCTTCACCAAGGAAGAATATCTCGACATTCGGGTTAGCAGCCACAGCCGTGGTGCTCTGATCACTTCTTTTCCTGGGAATAATTTGGTTTGGCTTCACACAGCCATCTGTTCATCATTTTGCAGAGTCCTACAGTCTGGCTTCTTGTGTCCTACCTTCCCACAGTAGAAGCACTTCAAATTATACTTGGACTTAGACCGGCCTATGGACTTGTCTCGTCCACCCCGGCTCTGGCTCTTGCCATGACCCCGAAAGTCGGTCTTTCCTTTGTTCTCAGCAATGTTAGCCTCAAAAGTGCTGTATACACCTCGTTCTCTTCTCCTGGCTTCTTCATTCAGAAGGCTGTCTATCACGACATCCATCGTCAGTTTTCCTTCTGGAACCGAGTTGCTCAACGTCGCTACCAGAGTATCCCAACTTTCCGGTAGTGAACTCAGCAACAACAAAGCCAACATCTCGTCATCAATTTTCATATTGGCTTTGGACAATTGATTCAAAATACCTTTGTAGGTATTGAGGTGCTCAATCATACTCATGCTGTCCTTGTACTCTAGCTTCACAAGTCGGCGAACCAGGTGTGCTTTGTTCTTGGGAGTCTTTTTCTGAATCATGGATTCTAACTTGTTCCATAACTCGTACGCATTTGTGAACTCAGACACGTGCTCAAAGAAGCTTTTGTCAATATATTTCCTGATCGTGGCAACCGCCTTTCGACTCAGGATCTCTCAATCCTTGTCTGTTTTGCCAGTCGGCTTCACTTCAAGATCAATGGGATCATACAAATGTTTGCAAATAAGATGATCTTCCATCATCGACCTCCAATAGTTGAAGTTATCTATAGTCAACTTGAACATATCTCCGTCGTGAGTTATGCCACTGGTCTCCATCTCATCTCCTTCAGAACCCTCGAACCTGGGCTCTGATACCACTGTTGGGTAACACGGACCCTCAAATGAAATGCAGAAGCGGATCAGAAAGGAAAAAAATGAGAGAGAACACATGAATTTGTTTAACGTGGGAAAACCTTCCTCAATGTGAAGAAGTAAAATCCATGGGACACTAATCCAAAATCAACTTCCACTATAGCAAATAATGGGTTACAATCAAATACACCACTGTGGTGGTTCACTCAACCTTTCCAACAATGATGATCTCTCAAATATGCAAAGCACAAGGCTTGCTCAAATATGCACTCAAGATTGTCACTTGAGGCTCTCAAATCTCTCTAATGGTTTCTCTCATATGATCTACCTACCTCCACCCTCAACTAATGTATTTAAATGAGTGAATTAGGTTTAGGGTTTTAGAATCCTCAATGGGCCTGGGTCAGTATTGAAGGAGTAAAGGCCCAAACCAACACATGGATTGGCAGCTGAACTTATTTATTTGGTTCTTACAATTACACATATACACAAGGCCATGATTTACCTCTTTCTTTTAGCCTTCAAATTTGCAGTAACCTACACCTTCATAATTTGCTTCTAGTTTAGTGTATTGATGCAAGATCTCCCTCATTTAATGACCCATGTTCACATGGAAATGGATCTTTTGATGAGGAAACCTTATATTGGTCCAAGCTTGGCTGAAAATTTTAGTCCTTCTGCCAAAATTCTAAGAGTTACACATTGCCAAGACTAGATTTTTCTTTCAAAAAGCTAGAAAAAGTTTACTATATATGGTTTGTTCTTTCTATATTCTGTAATAATATACCAGTCCATAAATTCTCATCTTTTAGTATGTTAAACTATACTTCTTAAGCTTTCTAACAAGGCATCACATGCCTCATTTGGAGTTCTAAAACTCTAGCTATAGTATTTTAAAAACTAAACTCCAAAGTTGCCAGCAAGCTCAAATTTGGGCAATAACATTTCTTAGTGTTTTCATGACTGCAAGCATTACACAATCTATATTTAGTTGAAATTTTTATATGTTATATTTGACATCTAGTTCTTTAATTCCATATGTCAGACACCCAATATGAGTAAGAAATGAGAGAGATAAAAAAAATTAAAACGGGTGGTAGTGGCTATTTTGATTATGCATAGTTTTGGACAACTTGTGTTTAATTAAATTATGGGCATGATTTCACTGCTCAGTTTGGTCCCATATTTTAGGAAAACATAAATGACATCCTAAGCTTTAAAATGAGTTGTCAAACACCTCGTTTGGTTAAGTACAGAGGGAGATATAAAAATTATATCTTATCCTTCTTGTATCACATTGTCATCACATATTCACAATTTATTCCAACATAAATATAAGCTCAAGATAAAATTTTGAGGATGTTACACAACACAATTAAAAAAAGTTGTAACAGGTTTACAATAATCGTGACCTTCAGAAAGATATGAACCATGTAACAAAATAACTAAATACAAGGGTGAAACAACATAGTCTACACACATAATAATACAAGAACCATAATACGGTGTCACAAGAAAATACAATGTAATTACACCCCATAAATGTTTGCAAGTAAGTGTAACATGTAAATCTGTAACAAATATGACTATTTGAACTTGGGCACACTCAACTCTAAAATGGATACATCCAAAGAAAACCTAGATATTAGAGTAGACATCTACCCAACCCAAGGTACCAAATTGTATCTAAGACAGATCCTTGGAAGGATCATCCTCATCCTCCTTAAATGAAGGTTCTAACTGCCACAACAACTATATGTACTCCTCTATCTCCACAGGCATGAGACCATCATGACCTCCTCTAACATTGATTCCTGAAAGTTGTTGGTTGTAGGGGTGAGTCCTCTGCTCTTCAAACGCCATAAACAACACACAAAACATACAACTTACATAATCATGGAAGATTGTTTTCCTAAGCAAACAACACTCCTCATGCCCTAGAATGTATAACTATCACACTTGACATAAATGACTATAGTACTTAACACCGTTGATTGTCACCCTTTGACATAATCAAATACTATACTTGACATCATTGATAATCACACTAGACACAACTGACTGTCATACTCAACACATAACAAGGACCAACAATGCCACCAAGCCTCCTAGATATTGGTGGTCTTACACAACCACATGAATGACAGTTGGGAGTAATCGTCATATACGGGTACAATGTATTCTGATCCCCAAGCTCCTATCTCCAAAAAGTATAGTCCCAGAGTTTGTCAGGAGTAGCAAAGTGAGGCCATTGAGTTCCTTGTGCCAAATGCATGCACCAAATGCCGGGTAGTTGCCACTGGCTAATTCCCCTAACTCCTTTGAACTTCTCCGCCCACTATACCCCGATGTACCTTGTAAATCATTCATTTCTCAACATGAACATCACCATCTTAGAAATGGAACATAGTTATATACCTCACCATCTTATAGATGGAACATAACCACATACCTCACCATCTCACAGATGGACCATAATCATATACCTCACCATCTTATAGATGGAATCTAATCATAACCACACCATCTCATAGATGAATCCTAATAACAAAACTTCTTTCAAACATGCCATCTCACAAATTGGATAGAACTAACGATTCCTTACTCTTCCTTTAATCTTCTTGCATCTTACCGCTACATTGCATGTGTAGCCCTCATGTTGCGTACAACACACATAATAAACATTCATACACACATATAGAGAGATGAGGCTCAAGCCATTGTACTACTCTTAAGGAACCATTATAGGCTCCTCAAGTGAAAGTAATCACTTCTCACCCAAATCTACCAAAAATTCAACAGCATAATAGCTATATATACAACATCCCAAAATTTATAACAGGTAATTTGTCGAGGGTCGGACACCCTCAGACTCATACCAAAGCGCATATAGGTGAAAATCAATATATTGCAGAAATATAAATTACATGCCATAGATACAAATGTTAGAGTTCACATTCTCTCGATCTTAGGCATTCATAAGAAATAATAAAATTTCATCGTTCATTCAAATCTTAGCAATAACACTAGAAGGAAATATATTCACTTAAAGCGTAACAATTGTCATCGGGCATGCATTGAACATGACATTCACCTTATATCTCAACAATTACATTAAAGGTATCCATAACATTTTGAGGCATAACAGTAACCATCAAAGAACAATTGCAATTAATTTCAGCATTGATCATGCAATCCACAAATATTACAACATCAAATTACAAAGTATAGAATTAATACAAGATGGTCCTCATGGGTTTAGTAATTTAGTTTGTCTTAGTGTTAGGATTTTATTTCACGTTAGATTCAACTTATAGATCAAGCGTAACCCAATCATGACGTAGTATCTGAACTATTGTCCAGGTCATCTCCCAAAGGAATAAATGAGGGATTTCATGTAATTATTTAACTAAGAACTAGGTTTTGTATTTTTGTTTTGTGATTGTCACAAAAAAAACAACATAAAATAAATTGCAACAAAAATTAAATGACAATAAAATAATTAAGTAAAGATAGAAATACTAGACTTGGATGGTAACATTGATCTTGATAAATGAATGTCTAGGTTTGGACTTGGAATTCGTTCGACCACTGTAACTTCGCAATTCTCTACTCATCTCTCTTACTCATTCTTAATTCACTAATGTATTCTACCCCAGCTCCTGCATGGTCCCAGATTCTAAACTACTTGCCCGATACCCAATCCCTTGGACATACCGACATAAGCAATCAACATTAATGATCGAGAATTAGTAAGGCTTAACCAACATTATTCCATCCCTAGAGATAATCCCAATTAAGTACTTTATTCATGTTTGGGTTTCAACATGGCTCGCCAAAGCACAAGTTAATTCCTGAATTCAACTATAAGATTTTCAATCAAATAAAAACATTAAGTACAAAATAAATAAAGATATTAAGATGAAGTATTGAATTGATAGAATTAAAGTGAAACAAGGTTCATCCTTTCCTCTCCTTCGAGTTGCACTCATAAAAAATAATACAATGAAACATAGAGTTTCTAATGGAATACTGGATGCACGTAGTTGGTAGAAGTATAAAATATTATTCTAAGAATTGCTCGGGACTTCTACATGTTATAATAAATGCCTATCCTTCTATTCATAGAATTGTAGCTAGGTTTAACTACGGAGTTAATCACAAGAAATTACAAACAAATAATATCTCTAATTCAAGTAATTATCTTCTTCAGCTGATTTATCCTTGAAAAATATCTTGGTCTTGATTTTCCTATCTTTTATCTTCAATTTTTGCAATTTCTCCTTCCAAAATTTTTTTGCTGATTTTTGGTTTTTGGAGCTCTGGCTAGAATGACTTGTTTTTGCTGAAAAGCTATCAAATATTCATTACAAATAACTAAAACATAAAATTATATCTAAGACAAAGTAAAAACTGAATTTAAAGCTATTTTGATTCAAAACAAGACATAAAAAATTAACTAAAATGTCAAATAAACATCACAAATTGCATATGAAAATCCGATAAATTTGACATTTATCACATAGCTTACAAGTTCACAATGGATCCTAAAGCAGTTCTTAGGGCTCCTTGACATTTTCCCTAGCTTTTCTTCATTTTAAATCAATTTTTAGTCTTAGAATTACCAAATTAAGTCATTTGATGTCCAATATCAAGTTTTTGCCCTGTTTCACTCTTAAACTTGTCTTCAATTTTCTAAGTGTTTTGGAAATTGGTTTTTCATAAATTTTACATGCTACCCTATATTTTCACACCTAACAAACTCATTTTTGAAGTCAAAATTTTAGGAAAAACATTCCATACAGCCATAACCACCATTTTTAATTTTGTGACAGATTTAATTCTACAAAATATCCTTAAATTGGTTTTGTTCATAACTTTTGCTAGAAAACTCCAATTTAAGTGAAATTTAAGGCTAACCTAAATTTTAACACTCAAAGGACTCATTTTAAATCTTAAAAATTACATAAAACAACAAATCATCTGATTCCAATCATGGCAGCAGATACGAAATTTTAAACATCACAACAACATGCAATGAAGCCTAGCATCCAATTAGACAACAAGGTTAGGGTTCAAGAAGTGGAAAGAACCCCCCTATCTCTTGTAGTCTCCATGTGAAAGAAAAGGGTATAGCCGAGAATGAAGTTCTCTTGAGTCAAAAAAAGCTGCAACAAAACTCAAGAACATGAGAGAAGTAGATTCAAGTGATGAAGAAGAATGAACAAGGCTAGAGTGAAGGGTGAACTTGCTTACCAACACTTCTAGGATTCAAGGTTTCTAGACAAGAGCAAGAAGGAAAAGAAATTTTGCTACTCTAAACTCCCCAAGAAGCTGATATGAAAATGAGAGGAAATGGAAAGGTTTTAGGTTCTCAATGAAGCTTGTAAGTGTGCTTAAGGCTTTGGTCCAATGGATTAAGGTGTTGGCTTATCTTAATCACTCAATTTTGACTCATGAATGACTCTTGGCAGCCCATGGAAATGGTGCACATCAAGCCCACAATTGGTATGGTTTCCTTTTGAATTTTCTATTAAAAATGGTTAAAGTAGAGTTTTGCCAAAAAAGGGTAGGGTAGTCTTTCTTTTTACCCAAACTAGTAAATTCTATCTTAAACTCCTTGATTACTATGCTAATATCCCTAGGATTATGTGTAATTGATAAGTTCCTTATTTTAGTTAATTTCAGGATTATAATGCTGACACTTATCTTTTGATTTTAGTGAATTGCTTTTAAATATATACATATATAAATATTGTTGTTTATATTTTGGAAGATTAGTACAATCAAATTCAGTGTTTTGATAGGTATCAATTGTATCTGGAACATCCAAAGCAATCAAGACAAGTAAACAGGGGCAAAAAGGTCAAAAATAAGAAATTCTGGAAGCAGATTCGCCCAAGACTCGCCTGGGCTAATAAAGATTCTTCAAGGCTAAGTTTTAACTCTCCCAGGCTAGCAAAACAAGCAAAAAACACTTGCATGGGAAAATGGATTTCCTGACCACGAAGTAATTAACTCGCCCAGGCGAGTAGAATAAGGCTAAAACACTAGCCTGGGCGAGTGGACATCACCAGCTTCCCAAATCCTATATAAAGCCATTCAAATGTGAACCAAAGGCATACATGAAAAGCAATTGAAGCTAGAGCACGAACCAACAACCTTAGAAAGCTTAGAGAGAGTAAGTGGGAAAACTCTACCGAAGTGATTTGGGGATCGCTTCTTTCATCATGTATTCAGTTGATCTTATGCTCTCCACATTGATCAATTAACTTCTCTAAGGATTGGATGTAATCTTCTACCCTTATGTATCTCTTTTAATATTTTTTTATATGCATGAATCTTTTGTACTCATTATTGGTGATTTCATTCTGTTCTTAATGCCTGATTCTACTTGATCACTAGTTTCATGAAATTAGATTCTAAGTTTGACTTGAAAGTACTTTTAGGATTTTAACTAAATGATTTTACTCTTTACGTTACGTTTCTAGAAATGGAGCATAACATTTTGATTGCAAACAAACACGAGATTATGATTATAATGCTGGGATATTTATTTTATATGCGGGGGATCGATATTTGATAAATATTCTTAGAATTCTCAAATGCGAGGGATCGATTTGGGGTGATTTTATGTGTACATCAATAATGATAGAAAATGATTTATACATGGTAATGTTAATTGGATATTAAAGGTATGAACGATGAAGTCCAATCCTACACTTTTCTTGAATTAATTAAACTCGCTTTAATTGTTTTCCATAATTTAGACGTACTAAATTCGTTATTTTCGTAAATTTCTTTATTTCCGTTATTTGCGCAACTTTCTCCAACTCATGATATTCCGCTTATCCTTATTGTACATAACTATTAAACTGTTGTTTTTATTTAAAAATAACTAAGTAACTCAAGTCCCTATGGAGACGACCTTTATAAATTCTATAACTTGCGACGATAATTGGTACGCTTGCCAAAAGTCTAACAAGTTTCTGGCGCCGTTGTTGGGGACTTGAGTCACTTACTCAGTTCTTTTAAATTTAAATTTTTCAATTTAATAGGACTTTTTCTTACTTTAGTTATTTTATATTATTTTTGTATAAATTCCCTTTTTATTTTTATTAACCTTGGTACTTACGGCATATTGTAGTTTGTTCTTTTTCCTTCATGCGAGGTACGTTCTCTACAGATAAATCTTTGTTTGATCCAGAAATTACCAAAATAGAAAGGAAAAATAGGAAGAAAAAGAAACAAGAAACCCATAAGCCACTGGATGAAACTTCATTTATCGATTATCCTTCACTAGAAAAACTACTTGTACGTGATAATATGCCTGATCGAGGAGGAGAAGGAAATAGACCACCAAGGAGGACTCTTGGTGACTATGCTTACCAACAAGGACCAAAGCATTACAATAACATAGTCATTCCTCCTTTCAATAATAAAATTGTGGAATTGAAGCCAACATTGCTCAATCTAATTGGCTCACATCCTTTTGCTGGAATGGATCATGAGGATCCATACACACACTTGTCTACCTTCATGGAGCTGTGCAGTACCATGGGAGCTTCTGATGAAGATGCTGAAGCTGTCCACCTTAGAGCTTTTCCATTTTCTTTGGCAGGTAAAACAAAGACTTGGCTTCAATCCCAATGAACAAAAGTCTCAGCACTTGGGAAAAATTGGAGGAAAAATTCATTGCTAGATTTTTTCCTCTATCAACATTCATAAGTGCAAAATCATAAATCACTACTTTTTCCTAAGGAGCAGATGAACCTCTCTATGAGACATGGGAGAGATTCAAATCATTACTGAGGTGCCAAAACCATAATTTTGATGATGCTGCACAATTACACATCTTCTATAGTGGTTTGAGGCCTCAAACAAAAATGATTCTAGATACCTCAGCTGGAGGTACTATGATGTCAAAAAGCCCAAAGGAGGCAATCATAACCATTGACTCTATAGTAGTCATGGATTACCAATCTAACCATGATAGATCTCTAATACAGAGGAAAGGTATCATGGAGCTAGATACTCAAAATGCTATTCTAGCTCAGAATAAATTGTTAACTCAGCAAATAAAGGCCTTAACAAAACAAATAAGTCAACTTCCTCAACAATTCCAGCATAGAGGATCACAGAAAACACATACAACTCATCAAGTTCAACAAGTTCTGAGATGTGATTGCTATGGTGGAGAACACCAAAATGGCCACTGTCCAACACCTGGGAAATGCCAACAAGAAGAGAAGACTCATTATTTGCAAAATCAGACCAGACCTCAATAGAATTATCAAGGAAATTACCAAGGCTACCGAGGTGGTCTAGGTTCAAATCAACCATATGGTTGGAAACAAAATAATAATGCATATACTGCTACCACTAACTTTCCTTTTTCAGGACCCACTAACAACTCGTATGCAAGTCCTTCTAATAATTCTTTTGCAGGTCTTTCAAATAGGGGTCCACAACAACAAGCTCAGCTTGATAGATTGTCAAAAATGGAAGACACTCTAACTCAGTATATGCAGATGTCCATCACCAATCAAAAGAATACTGATGCTTCCATCAAAAATCTCAAAGTTCAGGTTGGACAACTCGCAAAACAACTTTCTGAGCATGGAGGTGGATCTCTCTCAGCTAATACACAAGTCAACCCAAAGGAACAATGCAAGTTGATCACAACAAGGAGGGGGACTGTGGTTAGTTTGAAGGATGTTGATGAAAAAAAAGAAAAATGAAGGAGTTGTAGAAAAAAATGATGATGAAAAGAAAGGAGTTGAAAAAGAAAATGAGAAAAATAATGAAGTGGTGACAAAAAAAATTGAAGAGAAGGTGATGAGTGAAAAAGAAAAGCAACAAACAACTAATAAAGGCAAAGTTGTTCTAACTCCTCCACCAGTTCAGCATATGCCTTATCCACATGCTCCATCTAAGAAAGCAAAGGAAAGGCAGTACAAGCACTTCTTAGATATCTTTAAACAGTTGCAGATCAATATTCCTTTTTCTGAAGCATTGGAGCAAATGCCAACATATGCCAAATTCTTGAAGGATTTACTCACAAAAAAGAAAAGATATACAAATGATGAAACAATTAAATTGGATGCAGGTTGTAGTGCAATTATCCAAAAGACCATTCCAGAAAATCCAGAGATCCTGATAGTTTCACAATCCTTGTGACTATTGGAAAATTATCAGTAGGGAAGGCACTTCTTGACTTAGAAGCGAGCATCAACCTCATACCATTATCCATGGTCAAACTAACTAGGATGACTTTGCAGCTAGCTGACAAAACTATTAACCATCCTAATGACATCATTGAAGATGTGTTGGTGAAAGTTGACAAATTCTTTTTTCCAGTCGACTTTGTAGTGACAGATATGGATTAAGATAGTGAAGTTCCATTGATTCTTGGCAGACCTTTCATGAAGACTGCTAAGGTGTTGATTGATGTTGATGAAGGAAAACTCACTGTGAGGGTGCAAGATGATGAGGTGTAGTTTAATGTCCTTAAAGCTATGAAGCACCCAACAGATAAAAGAGAGTGTTTTAGAGTCGATGTTCTGGATGAGGTAATTTCTGACTCTAAAAGATTAATTCACAGAAAAGATAGTTTGGAGAAAGCACTGACTGAAGCAGTCAAAGAAAGAGATGAAAGTGAAGATAAAGAAAGATCAGAGTGTCTTCAACAACTAAATTCTTGTAGAGAAATTCCTTATCACTGATCTCTCTTTGAAGGATTGAAGGCAGATACGCAAAAAGAGGAAATCAAAGTTGTAACTAAAGGTATTACTTTCACATTTAAAATATGTTTTTCTTGTAGATGTTTCCCAAAAACCAGTGATCATTAATGCAAATATTTTTGAAGAAGAAGAAAGGAAACTGTTAAAAGTTTTGCAGGAAAACAAAGAAGCCAATGGTTGGACCTTATCAGACCTAACAGGTATTAGTCTTTCTTATTGTATGCATAAGATTTTAATGGAAGATGATTATAAACCTGTAGCTTAGCCTCAAAGATGTAATGTCTAATTTTCCTTTGATTATTATTTATTGTTTTTATGCTTTATTATTTTTATATAAGTAAAAAATTTTCTTCTTAAATAATTCAATTACATAAAATTAATATTCTAAGCGAGCAATTTAACCTACTACGTTTGTGAGTTCATAACATACAGTCCAAGCATAGATTAATATAAACAGTCCAAAATATATTGTCTCAAAATAATATACAAACAGTCAAAGACAAAATACAGATTAACATAAAATCATAATCACAGCAAACAGTTCATCCAACTCCTTCACTACCCCTTCTTCCACAACATCCACAGCTTACTGTTTCTCTGCTCGCCCAAGTAAATTGGGATCATCACAGGTGTCAACCACAGACACAAATAGGGTAAGTTCAAGATAAACAGAGTTTAAATATCAGAATAATTTCATCAGTAACCAACATAACATTTAGTATAAAAATTGCGTGGAAATGCATGATGCATGATGTATCAACTAGTTAACACATGGCCATAGTCAAGATAGCCCCATCCCAGTGGCACAGATTGGATCGACCAGTCAGGGTAGGTCAGTGTTGCAAAAGGACTCACACCCGCACAACATGTGATCATCATGGGTAGGTGATCTCCCCATTGTGGCTACCCCCCAGCTTAGACACCTTTTGTCTAAACGCTCGTCTCAATCCTCAGCTATCTGACACCTCCTCTTGAGGTCAACATCGTGGCTTAAACCCCGCAGGGCAACACAGCTTAACCCCCGTAGGGCATATGCATATGAATGAAATATGCATGAATAATCATTCTCATATATCAT
The DNA here is from genome assembly GCA_007407185.1 of Glycine tomentella. Lineage (NCBI taxonomy): Eukaryota > Viridiplantae > Streptophyta > Magnoliopsida > Fabales > Fabaceae > Glycine > Glycine tomentella. The sequence goes on from PYAF01001193.1 coordinate 184,923, forward strand.
CATCCATATTACTTTTTTGTTAGTATCTCTATAACCCAAAAATCATTATATTCAAAAGCACATCGATAATGATTATTCCATACGCACAACTTTGTTTCATTCATCACATAAAATTTTTATAAATCACCCATCACCACACGGTTTTCAAGCCTTAAGCACAAACATTTCATTAGCCCCTTATTAATCAATCTTAGTTGTATAAACACTTGAATTCCACACACCGTACAAATCATTCAAATGTTTGTATTCATTTAAGAGTTCACAATCATTCTAGCCATATATTTCTTAGAACAAATACTAATACATCAATGCTTAAACATTTATTAAAATAAGTCAACATAATAAATATGGTTATAACATATAAAATTTAATATGTAAACTTAGAAATTTATAGAATATTAAAGAAAAGCAATAAACTTTAGTGAAACATAATACTATCTTCCAAATGAATTATTTAATCAAATAGAATCATAATCCTTATAGGTTTAAACCTCTTAAACATTCTTCCACTAAGTTAATTAAATTTATTCTTGCAATCAATCATTTATTAATCTAAACCAAATCAATTATTTTTCAGAAAATAGCTATATTACTTAACCTTCTTTTAGATTTAGGTATTGAGTTACTCATAATATTAAGAATTAATTCACTTACCTATATGTTCATTCATGTCATAATCTTGAGCTTTTTAAATCAATTTACCACACATAGTAAGTAAGAATTAAATTTCTTTTAGAATAATTATAAATCTTAGTATGTTTCCTATTTAAACTTTGCTTATCAAAAAACTTCCCATACCTTTGTTGCCTTTAGACTTGGACAGCCTTTCTTCTTTTTTTTCTTGAGTTTCACGTGAGCTTCTTCAAGGTAGGGTCTTGGTTTCTTCTTTTCTATTTTTCCTTCTTTTCTATTTTTAGGTACAAGGTTCAGCTTGAAAGTGATAGAAAGGTCAAGGGAAGTAAAGATGCAAAGGGAGTATACATGGTTTAGGGAGTGTGTACGGCTACTCCTTGCTTTTGGTATTTGGAAGTGGTTTAATTTTTGCTTTGAAAAGGACAAAGCATGGTTTAATTTAGCTTTTAGCTATTATAGGTAATAAACTATGTATACTGTGTTGGACAATATAAAGATTAAGATTAAGTAAAGCTTTCTTTATTCTAGGAATTCAAGCTTTCCTACCATGTGTTTGATAATTGGTTACAATGAATGAAATATGTTTAAGAGTTGTTGGCTTGAATCCTTGTTGTTGAATTTGAATTATAATCGCATGGTTGGTTGCTTTAGCAAAAGTTATGTAATATTTCATGTGTTGTTGAGTGTTTCCATAAAAGCACATCATATGTTTGATGAAATGTTCTAAAGAAACAAAGATG
>PYAF01001193.1:204738-229396 GCA_007407185.1 Glycine tomentella
TACAATTCTCCCCTCCTTCAAAAAAATTTCGTCCTCGAAATTTGTCTGATTCAAAAAGTTCTGATACTTATATCTTATCCTAGGATCCTCATAGTTATTTTCTTCTCATGACTTTTAATTATATAAACTACTATCTTTCTATTAAAACTTATTTTAAGTTCTTAACATATCTACAAAAGTTGGTCTACAAGGGTTGAAACATTGATAAGTTGGGAGATTGGAAGATTGATATAAGAAACATTGATAAACTTGGTAGAAAAGGAAAAGAAATAGGAAATGATGATAACTTGTCTTATCTTTGTTTGCTTTCCTATTCTTAAGGTAACTTTGAATATCCAGAAAAATCAAGATTTCCTTCAAAAGCCAGACCCAACCCTAAAAAGTCCTAAAGAACTATGATAAATATGCACTTTGATTTGATGGGAAATGAACTGCAAAATTGATCTATGACATCTCAGTGTTGGAATTGAGAAGAAACACTTACCTGTGAGAGACATTAAACACCTTTTGAGAGGTTTTCCTCTGTTTGAAACAATCTAGTGTTTTCTTCAAATGTTCTTTAGAAATGAAATGTAAATTTATCTTAATTTCATTTGGTTTGGTGAATTCCATCTTTTGTGTTTTCAATTTCTCATAGTTGACTACTTGAAAAATATGTTCTGATCATTTTTTGAAAGTTGATTCTTTACAAAGCATGTTAATATTAAAATATTAACTTTTATTTTTCTTTACAAAATTGCTTGAGGACAAGCAAGATTCTAGGTTGGGGTAGTTGATAAGTTCCTTATTTTAGTTAATTTTAGGATTATAATGTTGGCACTTATCTTTTGATTTCATTGAATTGCTTATAAATTTGCCCGAATCCTAGTTGTTTTATAGTTATACATATATAAATATTGTTGTTTATATTTTGGAAGATTAGTCCAATCAAATCCGGTGTTTTGGTAGGTATCAATTGTATCTGGAACATCCAAAGCAATCAAGACAAGTAAACAAGGGCAAAAAGGTCAAAAATAGGAAATTCTGGAAGCAGATTCGCCCAAGACTCGCCTGGGCTAATGAAGATTCTTCAAGGCTAAGTTTTAACTCGCCCAGGAGAGTAAAACAAGCACAAAACACTCGCCTAAGCGAATGGCTTTCCTGACCACGAAGTAATTAACTCGCCCAGGCAAGTAGGACAAGGCTAAAACACTCGCCTGGGCGAGTGGACATCACCAGCTTCCCAAATACTATATAAAGCCATGAAATGTGAACCAAATGCATCCATGAAAAGCAATTGAAGCTAGATCACGAACCATAAGCCTTAGAAAGCTTAGAAAGAATAAAAGAGGTAAGAAATTTGTGAGAAAACTCTGCCGGAGTCATTTGGGGATTGTTTCTTTCATCATGTATTCAGTTAATCTTATGCTCTCCACAATGGTCGGCTAACTTCTCTAAGGATTGATTAATGGTGATCTAGATTTCATAGAAATAGAAAAAGGTAAATAAGTCATAAGAGTTTAAAATGGAGGACATTTTCTTAAATGCCTATATAACTAGTTTAAAAATAGAATTTTAGTTTAATTAGTTGGTGACTAATTAAAGTTCCTGATTATATGATGTAGAATAATTAAAATAAGTTAGAGTTATAACATCCTAAAACATTATAACTCAAACTGATAGAGAAAACTTTGTGTTGTGTCATTTGTGCATGTATGAATTTTATTTCAGTAGTTATATGTTTTTAATCATAGAAATTTCATGCTATATATGTCTATATTTAGTGTAAATAATTTGTTTAGTCTAGCTTGGCCGAGATATGGAAATTGCTTGAACGAAAATTTCATTTGTAACAAAATTGCACTTTAGCTTTGTGTGAGGTTCACTTTGGTTACTGTTAGACTTTTGGCAGGCGTACCAACTGTCGTCGCAGGTTACAGAATTTATAAAGATTGTCTCTACAGGGACTTGAGTTACTCAGTTATTTTTAAATAAAAACAACAGTTTAATAGTTATGTACAATAAGGATAAGCGGAATTTCATGAGTTGGTGAAAGTTGCGTAAATAACGGAAATAAAGAAATTTACAGAAATAACGAATTTAGTACATCTAAACTACGGAGAATTACGGAAAACAATTAAAGCGAGTTTAATTAATTGAAGAAAAGTATAGGATTGGACTTCATCGTTCATACCCTTAGTATCCAATTAATATTACCATGTATAAATCATTTTCTATCATTATTGATGCACACATAAAATCACCCCAAATCGATCCCTCGCATTTGAGAATTCTAGGAATATTTATCAAATATCGATCCCTCGCATATAAAATAAATATCCCAACATTATAATCAAAATCTCGTGTTTGTTTGCAATCAAAATGTTATGCTTTATTCCTAGCAACGTAACATAAAGAGTAAAATCATTTAGTTCAAATCCTAAGAGTACTTTCCAGTCAAACTTAGAATGTAATTTCATGAAACTAGTAATTAAGTAGAATCAAGCATTAAGAACAGAATGAAATCACCAATAATGAGTAGAAAAGATTCATACATATAATAAATATTAAAAGAGATACATAAGGGTAGATGATTATATCCAATCCTTAGAGAAGTTAGCTGATCATTATGGAGAGCACAAGATCAACTGAATACATGATGAAAGAAGCGATCCCCAAATCACTCTGGCAGAGTTTTCTTACAAATTTCTATTTTTAAACTAGTTGTATAGGCATTTAGGAAAATGTCCTCCATTTTAAACTCTTATGACTTAGTTACCCCTTTTCTATTTCTATGAAATCTAGATCACCATTAATCAACCTTAATTATCCCCACTTAATTTCTAACTTTACTTACATTAACTACTAGTTTTCTTCTTTCAAGCTTCTAATTTCTATTTCTAGACCGAAATCCAACTATTAACATCTAGGCCATTAATGAGTTGACCATTATTTGATCAAATGATTTTCTTTGAATTATGCTTATTCTTTCTAGACTTTAGGTTGAAAACTTAAGAGCTTAACCATGCTTAGGTATCCTATGATAACATCTCATTTTCTATCATTTCAAATGTCAAAAAACACTACCCAATCATGCAACAAAGCAATAACATTGTCTACCATACACACATGGAAAATTGGGATGTTACATTAAGGAATAACAAAAAAAAAAAAATCATTTTCGAAAGACTAAAAGACTGTTGTAATTCTATTGTTGCACCATAGATTTAAATTATCTTGAAACACACCTTAATCATTCTCATAAATACAATTGGAGTGCACTGCTCATTTATAATCCAATTGTTTTCCATGCATTTGCTGTAATTTTTTTTTTGTTTTTGTTTTAAATATTGATTTATATTTTTCAATAATAAAATAAATTTTCTAAATGGGGAAAGTTTTACAGGGTATTTAAGAGGGTGGTTTAGACAAGTTTTATTGTGGTGATGACACCTGTAAAACTTTCCTACAAATGGGGCTGATTGTATTTATTTATAAGATTTTAAAAAATTAGAATTATTCATATGCATATTTTTCCGAATTGTTTGATTTCATTAGCATTTTTTGCAACTTACAATACCTAATCTCATGTTTGTATTAAGTTTGAAGACTTTGCATTACTTCCATATTCTTGATTAATTAATTGTTGCTCCAACAATATCACACCTTAATCCTTTCCTAATCATAAGCAATATTTGCCTAAAATTACCAACAAAATATTAGCTTTTCCTCCAAATCATTTTTGGATGTGATCCTCATATTGACATCTCATAAAAACTCTCAAGGTATGATCAAGAATCTCAAAAAACACTAGAGCTTTGTCCCATATAATTAATTTTGTGTGTGGAACCAAAATTCTTCTCCTAGAGTTCCTTGTTTTATGTTGCAATTTGATACTTCATTAGAATACATAAGGTAAAATTAGTTATTTTATCTTTTGGTAACAACAAAGAAATGATCTCACTTAAAGCAACATTGACAATTATTAATCCTTTAAATCTAATAGTAGCAAATACAATTTTTTCAAATTTTTTTCCACATCCACCATATCTATAAAAACAAACACTAACTTCTATGTGAAAACACTATGAATACACACAATACCAAGAGGGGGTGAATTGATATAAACTTGACCTTTTAAGCAATCAGAGTTTAAGGATCTTTATCACTTTTAAAACCAATAAGACTTCAATTCAATCAAACCACTCAGTCCAAGGAATCAATGACAAAAATCTCCACTTGTTGAGTAATGAAGACATCACAATAGTTAAGAGATCAAGATAGCAAGAAGAGATAAAACAATAGAAAGTAACACAAACACATATATTGGTTCACTTCTCAAGAGAATCTACATCCATTTCTTCTAATCAAACTAGATTAGAGTTCCATTAATTCAAATGTGTTCTTTACAAGCAATGACAAGTGATCTTCTTTATCAACCCTAGACAAAGAATCAGAATTCTAACACCCTATTAGAAATCAAATCACAAAGAACTAAGAACCCTGCTCAGATCTTTACCCCTAGAGAACACTACTCTAGAAAGCTTGAAAGAAATTATTTGAACTTAGATTTACAATAGAAATTTGAAACACAGAAAAATCTAAAAAGAAGATTCAAGAGAGACACAACCTGTGATCCTTAATGGATGAATAAATGCACGAATGAAGTTAACAATCAAATCCAGGTTGCATGAATGTTAAAACTCAGAATCTGCTCTCTTGAACTTATTCTCTAAATCTTGCCTTAACTCATTTTCAACTATGAAGCAAAATGATCTTTTGATTTTTAAGCAACAAATCTAATACTCAGAAAATTGTTTCTTGGACCTCTGAGAGCTTTAGCTTTTGTTCGGTATTTCGTAAATTCGAAAGATTAATCCTTCTCAAAGTTTCAGATCTAACAACTTTAAATAGAAAAAGAATTAGCTGCATGTAATCAATTAATACGAGTAAGTAATCGATTATTTCACATTATGTAATCGATTAATATGCCAAGTAATCGATTAAAATGTTCTTGAGCAGTTCTAGAAAACTTTGATGAACAAAGTAATCGATTAATCTAAGACATAATCGATTATAGCAGACAGACTTAGTTAGAAATTAAGCTTCAGTAATCGATTACAGAAGAATGATAATCGATTAAGACAGACATGCTTAATGAATGAAATGAACTAAGTAATCGATTACACTTGGCTCGTGATCGATTAAAGTGTTTCTATATGACTTTTCTGAAATATCCTTTGCTTATGTAATCAATTACAGAAACAGAGTAATCAATTAATGCAGACATATTTGCTTTTTCAAAAACAAAGTCATGAAAGAATCATTCCACAAGCATCATGTAATTATTCAACCTTTTCTTAAAAACATATATGCATGATGATGATTATGATTTAGGCAATGCAAGGATCTCAGATTAAACCTCTCAAAAAATCTTAACAAATTACAAATGTCTTCAATTGAATGGCATGTAAAAAGCTAAAATCCAAAAGCTTCTTCATCATCCTTGATCAGCTCTTCATCATTATTCATCAGCTCCCCCTATATCCAACAATCTCCCCCTTTTTGGCTTTGATCATGCCAAATACCAATTGAACATTTGGTATCCTTTAAGCACATGAGGCAAGATGAATAGTTGGAAGGAAGCTTCATTCTTATCTTGAAATTATCTCAGAGCCTTTTGCTAACATCAAGTGTTAAGAATCATTGCATTAACACAACCAATTTCTTTAATTGCTCCCCTTATCTTGTATAATATGTTTAAATCAATTATATATTTTCTCCCCCTATTTGGTATATTAAAGACAAAAATATAGTATGAAAAACAGGCAAGGAAGAAAGAACATTTTATTGAATGGATAAAGCAAACACATATGCTAGAAAAAAAACTTAATTAAAATAGGAAAACAGAGCAATATAGCAAAACATGAATAGAAGATCTTCTAATCTAGAGCCTATTAAAGTCATCTAAGACCAGCCTAGCTTCAATGTTCTCTACTCTAGATTTGATTTCCTCCATCGTAGAGTTAGTTTATGCTCTATGCTCATGATGTAGGGTCAGAAGAGCATCCATCTTTTGAATAATAAGGGATTCAAAAGGAGAATATGGCTGTTGTGTAGCCCCTTCATCAGCTTCTTCAGCCCCTTCTTCAGCACCTTCTGCACCTCCAGCTTGAGGTTGCTGACCAGCCATATGCCATGCATGGGGGGTGTCTTGATCAATCCAAGCTTATGCAGATGCTTCTCCTTGATCAGGTTGGTGATGTCAGTTGTGTTGTCAACCACCTCATTTGATACATCAATTTGAAAGTAGTCAATGAACCTGGATATAAGGACAGCATAAGGAAAATTATAGCTAATGACCCTAGTGGCTTTTACCATAGTTTCCAAAAAGACCATGATCCAATTGATCTGTGTGGAGGTCTTCACGCCATAGACCAGCTGCAAATCATCATCTGTAATTTGAGCATGGTTGGTAGACCTAGGGGTAAGGATATAGGTTATTATGTAGTGGAGTAACGTATCTTCCCCGGTTAAATTTCCCACACCAAGTTCTAGTCTTCAACCTAGCTTGGGGGTCAATCAGCATTCCTCTATAAGTTTCAATTTTATTATAGCCCCTATCTCTTCATCAAATCTCCTCACACCTTCAGAGGAAATTCCAGCAACAGCCAGCTGTACTTCTTCATCTATCACCATGGGTACTCCCTTCACTTGGGAACGAATTACCCCATCCATACTAGCCTTTGCACAGGTGTAGAACACCTTTACCAGTCAGGGTAAAAAGTACCCTTAAGTCCAAGGAACTTTTTCAACCCTTGAATCTCTAGCAAGTCAGGGAATTGAAATCCCTCCTCAATGAACCAAGAAAGGTCCATATTTTTGGGTGGCATCACCAGCTTAGTAGCATTGAACTGCACGTAGTGCAGGTTATGCTTTTCTTTAGTAAACCAGAGATTCAATCTGTTCTCAGTAAAAGCAGATGATTATCCATTCTTTCTTTTGCTAGTTTTGGCTTTCTTTGATGTTGACATGGTAGTTTTGGGTGGAAGAGATTGATGGGTAGTGTTTGGAACAGAGAGAATGAAGGAGAAAACTCAGTTTTCACAAAGTATATGAGTTTGATAGGTGTGAATTTTTATCTCCTATGAAGGTTGTATTTATAGAGTGATTCAGAGTTCAAATTTGAATTTTGAATGGTATAACAACTATCTCGTGTTCCCAGAGCCTTAACTCACTCATTTACAAGTTTGAATTTTAAATTTAAATTGAGATATGGCAGTTTAGATTTCCAAGAAATCTGCAGAAGTTACAATAATGCCATACATAATCGATTAATAAGCTATGTAATTGATTAATTCGAGCTTAACAGAGGTTATTCAACATGGTGTGATCGATTAATTCGTTGTGTAATCGATTACTCTAGGAGTCATTCAATCCAGAATAACATTATGTAATCGATTATCATAGAGAGATTTTATTACATAGTATGCAGTGAATGATTAATCCATTGATGTAATCAATTACTCCAGAGAGAATTTTGGTCCAGAATAGGCTATGAGTCACCAGTAATCGATTAATCCACTATGTAATCGATTACTCCAGAGAGTTTCAAAGCTGAGAACTCAATTTTTATGGACCATAATCGGTTAAACCGAGGTTGTAATCGATTACCTAAGCCAGGAAATAGCTTTCAGACAAGGTTCAAGCATCAAATAATTGATTATCCCGTGTTGTAATCAATTACTCTAAAGCATTATGCAGACAATTCAGTGATTATGCACACAATTGATTATGCATTGATCTATTTCTACTTATTTTGAAATTAATCACCTAGAGAGGCAATTCATATCACAAGCTAACATATATTTGCTTCATCAACTATTCCTACATGTTTCTAAGTGCATAAAACCTATCTCTCGCTAAGGGTTTAGTAAATATGACAGCCAATTGATTAAGAGTATCAACAAATTCAATTGAACAATTACCCTTTTAGATATGATCCCTGAGGAAGTAATGCCTTATCTCAATGTGTTTGGTCCTTGAGTGCATGATTGGATTCTTGGATATGTTTATAGAAGAGGTATTTCCTTTAAATCAATATCAAAATCTTGTAGTTGTTGTTTTAACCATAGACTTTGAGCACAACAACTCCCAGCTAATATGTACTCTACTTCAGCAATGGTTAAAGCTACACAAGATTGCTTCTTGCATTGCCAAGAGATTAGTGAGCTGCCTAATAGGTGGCATGTTCCACTAGTGCTCTTCCTATCCAGTTTGCACCCTGCAAAATCAGAATCAAAATATCCAAACAAGATAAGAGAATCACCTTTAGGATACCAAAGTCCCACTTTTGGTGTAGACTTGAGATATTTGAAGACCCTTTTGACTGCAGTAAGATGAGACTCCTTAGGATTTGCTTGATATCTAGCACACAAGCACACACTTTGCATTATATCAGGCCTGCTTGCAGTCAAATACAACAAGGATCCAATCACTCCTCTATATATTTGACTCATCAACTCTCTTTCCTCTTTCACCTGTGTCTGTAACATCCTCAAATTTTATTTTGAATTCATATTTAAAATTTAATTGTGGAAGTGTGATGATAACTAGATAAATGACCATATCACTTTTCCCTTAAATTAGAAATGACAGAAATGCCCTTGAGGTTAAAATTATGAAAATGCCCCTAGATATTTTAGTTATATATTTTAAGGAAGAAATTACACAAATGCCCTTGGATACTTTGGAAATGACAAGAATGCCCCTAGATATTTTGGCTAGATATTTTGTGGAGGAAATTACACAAATACCCTTGAATATTTTGGATAATTACCATCACGTCCCAAGAATAGTAAATTACCATAATGCCCTTTAGGCCAAAAATGACCAGATACCCTTTGAGAGTTTGTGGAAACTTGATGGAAGTAAAGACTCTTAGATAGCATATTATTAAGAGATTTTGTGAAATGAAACCTTAGAATAGAATTTCTATGAAATTTATAAGGTGACAACTTTGAAATTGTATTCAGAAGGATTCGGGCATCAGAAAAATATGGAAAAATGAGAAATAGAATCTGTGGAATTTTCTCTCAATTGTAGGATGTTTAGATTTATCTAATAAAATGGTTTAGTAATTTTAATGGTCAGAAGAAAAATAGACCAATTGGAATTAAGATAAGAACAATCTTGTGCTTGAGGTCTGTATAGTACTAGAGATTGGTTATGAGTTATTTGTAATGAAACTAAAGATAATTTTTGGAGATCTCTAGAGTTCTATTATTTCATATTATCTTTAGGTGAATGAATTCAAATTAAATTTAACTTCTTACAAGGAATTACCATGTGAAAAACCATAAGTGGAATTAGATTTTACTTTAGCATCAAAAATGACATGTAATGGCATAAAAGGAAGGAAAACTTGTCATCCTATCCCTTAAGCTTGAAGTTCACATGTGGAATGATGTAGAAAAGGGGAGAAGATTCATGAATAAGCGACTTGTAAAGGCAAGCTTCAAGAAGAAGACAAGTGATGGACACTTGGAATATGTATACAAGATGAGAAGAAAAATCTTCTCTTATCTCCTTTGGTAGAACACGTGGACAGCTCTAGACATTATCTCAACAATCCCAACGGTCAAAAGTTACATATGTGGGATAGTAGTGTACCTTTAAAATTTTAAAGAGATCCAATGGTTAACGAATCCAGAATTTGAATTTTACTAAAACAGGTTTGGGATAAACTCAAGAATGAAAGAAAAAGCATAAAAATCTTCCTTGGCAAGCTACTCCAGGAAAATGCAAGAGAAATGGAGAAACTTCAGGAGCTTGGACACTTGGATGGTGGAGAATTAAGATCCTTTATGATTTGGACAAGTGTAGAGACACTTGTAAAGGGGTGGACAAGTGGAAAGGTAAGTCATTATGGTGTAGGAGATATTTTTCCATAAAGTGAATCCTAAACCACTATATAAAGGGGGAAGAAGGACCTAAGTGCAATAAATTCTCCAAGATTTCCTCTCTACACCTTCACGTGAACATCCTCTCTTCATACTACCTTCATTTCATCTTTCTCCTTTAGAGTTAGAATCAAATAAGAAAAGAAAACTCCACCATCTTGACAAAATTTCGTGAGAAACCTAGCAACCTTAGAAAGAGTTTTGACAAGCTTAGAAGAAGGATATCAAGGCTTCATCTCTAAGAGGATTTCCCAAGGAAGGAAGGAAGGAAGCCATTTATCCATTCTATTTTCAAGATTCAAACTCACTTGAGGTAGGTTAAGCTTAAATTAATCATTGGTTTGGATTAATTTACATGCTTTAGTAGACTGAATTATGGTTATTATTTAGGCTTGAATTTCGTGCCATTTGAAGGATATTCTTTGATGAGAATATGTTGATTTAAGCCATAAGATAGATGATGATTTATACCCATCAATATTAGTGATGTATGGAAGCCCATTTGATGATCTTTTGAAGGTGACTTTGATGATATTTTGGGCTGTCTGTTGATATTTTTATGGAAATATTTTGATTTAAATTTTAGAAGTAGAGGATGAATGGTATGTAGTTGAATGGTTTAAATATTTGATGATTTGATTTGAGGATTAATTAGTGAGGTGGTAGGTGAAAGGAGAATAAAAGATGCATACTAGACTTTAATCTTTTAGTATGAAAATTTCAAGGGATTGGAAATTATTTGAAAGACATATTATGGATTATTAGTTAGATTACTAACATAATTTTCTGTGAGGATATTCTTTGGTCATGCCTAAGTTGGTAATGATTTTGCTTGAATAAGATATAGCGGTTTAACCATACTTATAAGATTATTGGATAAGGTATGGTGATGTAACCATACTTATGATTCATATGAAGATATGATGAAAATATTTTCCATAAGGTAATATATATTTTGCTTATGGATTTGATTTTTATGGATGTTGATGTGAATAAGATAGGTGGATTCATGTTTCCATGTTCCAAGTCCAGTACGAGGCTTTGGGGAAACAGAATCTGATGCTACATACAGTACGATATGTAGTACCCAGGGGCAAGGATATATGGCAAAATTCATGCATGTTTGCGTAAGACTATAGCAGCGTCCACACTCAGTGTGGCCACATACAGTACGATATGTGGAGGCCATTTGCCCTGGGATAGTTCATCTCATGCATTCATATAGTTTGCATATTTCTTGTGGATGTGTTTGATTATGTGAATGATTTTATTAACCTACTAATAAGTTCGGGATTTAGCTTTGCCTACTGAGAAATTTATTTTTCACAAGATTTGTTTCATGTTTTTCTTAGATGGCAGCCCTGGTCAGGTTCCTTGAGGCTCTGGAGTAGTGTTGATATATTGAAGGAGCTATGTACTAAGCTGGATTTTGAAAAGAGTTTTGTACTTGTATAAACTTTTGTAATAGAGACATTGACTAATGAATTAGTCTTTACATATTTTGTAAATTTTAATGACTTAGAATTTTTACTAATACACATTTCTTGAAAAAAAATTATTCTAAGTAAAAATACTAGTAATAAAATCAACTTAGAAATTAGGTCGTTACAGTGTCAAGATAAGTTGATGTAGCCATTGGAGTTGCAACATGTTTGCTATTCTCCATTTCAAACTTCTTGATCATTTCCAAGCAGTACTTGGTTTGACTTAGAAATGTTCCATTCTTCATTTTCTTGATTTGAAGACCAAGGAAGAAGGTTAGTTCTCCCATCATGGACATTTCAAACTCACTCTGCATTGAGATAGAAAATTCTCTGCACATAGATTGATTAGTTGAACCAAATATAATATCATCAACATAGATTTGAACCAACAAGATATGATTGCCTTTCTTTTTGATGAAAAAGGTTTTCTTCACTTGTCCTCTTATGAAAGATTGACTTAGCAAGAAGCTACTAAATCTCTCATACCAAGACCTTGGAGCTTGTTTCAAATCGTAAAGAGCTTTTCTCAATTTATAAACATGGTTAGGATGTTTGAAATCAATGAAGCCAGGAGGCTGTTCAACATATACTTCCTCATCAATTAATCCATTTAGAAAAGCGCTTTTAACATCCATTTGAAAAAGCTTAAAATATTTTAAACATGCATATGCAAGTAATAACCTAATGGCCTCTAACCTAGCTACTGGAGCATCGGTTTCATCATAGTCTATGCCTTCCTCTTAGTTGTAGCCTTTAGCAACCAATCTAGCCTTGTTCCTAACTATGATGCCTGTTTCATCAAGCTTGTTTTGAAAAACCCACTTGGTGCCAATAGATTTGTGAGAAGAGGGTCTAGGGACAAGTTCCCACACCTCATTTCCCTTGAATTGATTCAGTTCACCATGCATGGCAATTAACCAATGTTCACCAAGCAAAGCTTGGTCAATGCTTTTTGGTTCAATTTGTGATACAAAAGCCATAGTACAACAAAGATTTCTTAAAGAAGATCTGGTATAAACTCCCTTGGAAACTTCCCCAATTATATTGTCAAGGGAAAGGTCTCTTGAAGTTCTCAATTCCAATCATTAAAAATAATATTTTGTTTATTAGAAAGATAAATATTAGCCTTTGAACATGTTGCCACTTGAGAGCAGTGTCGAAGGCTAAATTTCTCCACAATACCTCACATGGAGAAAGGTACTTCCAATCATATTATTGGTTGATGTCGTCTACCAAAGTGGGATATTCATTGGAAATTTTAATAGGTGCTCGATCAAGGTCTTTATTGACATATTTAAACATATTTGAAGAAAATTGATTTATTAGAGTATTCTACATTAATATGCCCTACAAACCTCATTAGAAGTTAATGACGGTAAGAAGCAATGCTCTTATTATCCAATGTTCCTCCTTCTTTAATAGAAAAGTCAAAATTAGTTTGTTTATACTATGAACGAATTTCCATCTTTTATGCAAGTAGAGTTGAGAAAAATCTACATAGACTATGAATCATGTAGATAGAAACCGCTCTAGTCAATCTTTGATATAACATTAGATTATATCACTCATCAAATATGAAATTCTCAATATCATCTCCAATTTTAATTCTTTTTTCACCACTTAACCACTATAGAATATAGGCATTAGAAAGACCTCTCTTTTGGAACTCAATTGTGGACAATCCTAAATATTAAAGAATCAATAAATAAAATTTAAAGCATAAAAATTACAAAGGACAATAAATCTATTGCAAAATTTAATTGCAACTATATCAAAAAAAATATTAATCATATAAAGAAAATTTACCTTTATATATTCTTTAAAAAATCACCTTTTCTAAAATTTGGCATTATTTGATCTAGTTTCATTTTGAAAACTTGATATACAATATCATATCTATCAATAGCCTTCATACATCTAACCAAAACAATTTCTTGTATCTCCTTCCAACTCATGTTACACGTGATTGTGATAAAATGATTTATATATTGAAATCTTTTGCATAAAACCATAGCATCTTGACAGTTATTACCATCATCTTTAAAATGAGATACATGTTTAGTAACTATCATGATGGTGGTGAAATGAAAAAATATGTATCTCATTTCTTCTTTAAAGGGTTTCTATGACACGTTAGTAAACATGTATCTCATTTCTTCTTTAAAGACTAATGGTGGTAAATGAAAAAGAGATACAAGGGTTTCTATGGCACGTTATTAAACATGTATCTCATTTCTTCTTTAAAGGATGGTGGGAATATGACACGTTTTACCACAAAAAAGGGATTAATTTCTCTTTTATACACTAGTTCTTGTAAAACACTAAGAATATCACTTCTATGAAATATCAACAATCAAACTAAGGGGGTTGAATAGTGTGTTAATCAAATATAAGATTTTTACATAAATAAAGATTTTTATCACAAGTTCATAAAAATATATGCACTTGAGTCATCCACTGATAAGGAAAAAAAGTCTATTGAAAACAGGGGTTGATCGTCTAGTAAATATAAAACAATAATTTCAAAAGGGTTTTTTCAAATAAACACTTGGTGAGAAAAGTGACAAAGTAAGTTAAGAAAATACTTAATAAAACTTCTTAAGAGAGACATAGAAACACTTGGTTTATACTGGTTCACTCACACAAAGCTATGTCCAGTTCTCCTTTATGCACCTATGAAGGGTTCCACTAATCAAAACTTTGATCACAAACCTAGTATTTTGTCATTCCATTTCTCTCTATACAAGTATTCTTCTAGCCACTTCTGGCATACGCTTAGACTCCCCCTAAATCTAAGAGCACCCAAGTATTGTTTAGCTTTAAGCCAGTCTTGGCTTTCACAAACAAAAGTTTGAATGAATACAACAATTCAACAATACTTAAAGAGTGAATAAATAATTTAAGCTTGAATACAAGTAATTTTGCTTAGCAAAGGGTAGACAATATAATCTCAAGTGTATCGTCCAGTGATTTTACAGATTTTCGCTTTAGAGATTTTGCTTGTTTCTTTAATGATTTTTCTATTTTTTTTTCTTCTTTCGAGTTGAGGATGCCTTTTATAGAGTTTAATGAAGGATCTTTTATGGGATTAGCATTGATTCTTGATATGACTATTGTCTCACATGTGGAGGCAAGACAACGAGGCATGCTCTGATTGAAGATTAGTACAGACAGTAGCATGTGTTTTTCTTATGCATTGAAATTGACCTCTGGAAGAATATTCTGTAAATACCTCTTATTCTCTTCTATCTTGTCCTTTCCTTAAATTCTAGTTTAGCAATTCAAACAAAAAGAGGTAAAACTGAATTTCATAAAAAGAGATCGTGCACTTCCCTTTGTGTCTAACATAGCAAATTGTACTTGGTTGGACGTCACTTTTAAGAGTATAAAATGAGTATGTAAGTGATATATATTAAGTGGACGCGAGTAATTTTATAGTGCATAGGACACTAGATATGTCTTAACAAAACATTTTCTACTTTAAGTACTGACACGACTTACTAGAACTGGAAATGTTTATATAATAATGATTAAGCTCTTGTATGAAGATGGTCATGTACACTTAACAACATCTTATTAGTTTATCAACAATTTATTCTTTTGTAAATATCAAAACTAAGATGTGGTAGGTTGTCCATTTTAGTGGATAGTCCATACCTAACATTCTAGTGACATTTGATTTAATTTTATCTACTACAACCTTTGAGCCTTAATCATTGTAACAATCAACCATAAATTATTGAGTAAATCTATAAGAATTCGTAATAGTACCATATTTATTACCTTTGTCCTAGATTCTAAAAAGCAATAAACTCTTAAGAATATTTTGACCCTTTTATAGTGTTGATTCTCATGATCTCATATAGGAATATCTTCCTGAAATCCATTTCTACCATTTGGGAACAATAATAGATATCAAAGTAGAATATAGCCAATATGGGACTATGTAATATAATTAAAACATTAGAACTTTTCTTTACAACGATATATCTGCTAGTGTCTAGGCTACCTAAATCACCTACTATTAAAGCAATTATACCTTATTTGAATTAGGAAGATTGTATATTATTGGATTTGATGAACAATTCCTCCAAAACTTCAAGCAAAAATTTGAAGAATTATCTTCGATAACAAAATCTCAAACTATTCTAAAACTTCCAGCTGGTACATTATTGTTATCAATCATTCTTGTCAAATCTGAAAATTGTATAAATAACATATAGGACATTAACATAAAATATGACATTAATTTTCTTAAAATAGGAAAGTAACATAATAAATTTTCATTTAGTTCTATAAATAGGTTGTAACACCATGATTGAATCACAACAAAATGAGAGGGATCTAAGGTTGTGCATGTATGAGACTGTATAATTGAGAATGAGTGTTAGACTATTGACAAGCGTACCAATGTCGTTACATGTTACAAATTTTGTAAAAGAGATTGTCTTCACAGGGACTTGAGTTACTCAGTTTCTTAAAATAAAAGTAAACAAATTCAATAGTTATGTACAACAAATTTAATCGAAATATCATGGTTTAACGGAACTAACAGAAATAACCAAAATAACGGAATTAGTGCATCAAAAATAAGAAAAATTACAAAAACAAGTAAAATGAATTTAATTAATTCAAGACAAATGTAGGATTGGATTTCATTGTTCATGCCCTCAGTATCCAAATAATATTAATACATATAAATTATTTTCTAACATCACTAATGCACAAATTAAATCACCCCGAATCAATCTCTTGCGTTCGAGAATCCTAAGAATATTTACCAAATATCGATTCCTCGTATATGAAACAAAAATCCCAACATTACAATCATAATATTATGTTATTTGCAATCAAAATGTTATACTCTATTCCTAGCAATATAACGTAAGGAGTAAATACATTCAATTCAAATTCTAAGACTACTTTCTAGTCAAACTCATAATCCAATATAATGAAACTAGTGATAAAATAGAATCAAGAATTACGAACAGAATGAAATCACCAGTAATGAATAGAAAAGATTCATATATATATATATATATATAATATCAAGAGAGATACATTAAGGTACAAAGATTACATCCAATCCTTTGAAGAAACTATCCAATCATTGTATAGAGCACAAGATCAACAAAAGAAATGATGAAGGATGTGATCCATGTCACTTCTATGCAGTTTCAACTCCACTTTTCTCTATTCTCTCTCTTCTTTCACGTTTCTTCCTCTAGTTTTCTGCTTCTGGTTTTTTGCCTTCTTCAGTTTGCATGGATTTTAAATGAAATGGTCCAAGAGGTGCCAGACCAACTCGCCCAGGCGAGCTAGTTCCTTCATGCTGAAGTTATGTCACTCGCCCAGGTGAGTTGAAGAAATCTCACTAGCTCAGGTGAGTTGATTGTTATCCTGGGCTAGTGGAACTATGAAATTATTAAAAAAGGAGTCTTTGGCCCTTCATCTTGACTTGGTTTCTGGATCCAACAAATAACCATCAAAACATTAGAAATGCATAGATGAATCTTGCATATTTAAACAACAACATTTATAAATGTACAAAATATAAAACAACTAGAGTAAACGGAAGTTTATAAGAAAACTACCAAAATCAAAAGATAAGTGGCATTATAATCCCAAAAATAACTAAAATACGACACTTACCAACTTCCCCTAACCTAGAATCTTGGTTGTCCTCAATCAAAGTATAGAAATAAAATTATGAATAACAAAAGTATAAGCATAATATAAAAACACTTAATATTTCTACACCAAAAACTATGAACATGATCTGTAAAGAATCCACCTCCAAAGTGATCAGAACAACATTTTTCAAACACTCAACAATGAGAAATGAAAGCACAAAAGACGAAATTCTTAGAACCAAATGAGATTAAGATCAATTCATATCTTTTTCCTAAAGACCATCAGAGAAAATACCCAATTCACTAGAACAGATAAAAGCCTCTCAAAGGTGTATAATTCTCATACAGACAAGTGTTTCATCTCAATTCCAACACCGATATATCATAAATAAATTTTGCAATTCATTTCCCATCAAATAAAAGATAAAGTACATAATCATCATGGATCATTAGGACTTTTAGGGTTGGGCCTGGTTTGAAAGAAATCTTGATTTTTTTGGATATTCAAAAATACCTTAAGAATAAGAGAGCAAATATAAAAATAAGCTAGCAATTCAAATGAATCATCACTTCCTATCCCTTCCCTTTTCTACCAAGTCATCAATACTTCCTATACCAACATCCCAACTTATAAAATTTACAACAACTTTTTACAGTTTAGAACATAATGTACATAATTCATACATTTATTTATTCACAAAGAAATTGTTTCCTTTTTCTTTTTCTTTTCATTTCTTTTCTTTTCTATACAATATTTAATTGACATCAATAACCACATTTAAAACACAAAGTATTTTACATCACATTAGCCACCGAATGATAGAAATCCCCAACAAAACACGTTTGCTCTATTAACCTAAGGTGAGGTCTATCCTAGGTTAGTGTTCCAACAAAATATCAAGGGTTTGGATCAAAGGGCTTGCAAATGGTAAAACAATATACATTAGGATAGCTTTTTGGCAATGTCTTAAAATGTACAAGAAAGTAAGAAAGAAAGCCTAAATCATATCCATGTATCATATGTCATGACAATTAGAAATTCATGCAAAATCAACTATAGAACATATCAATGAGGACACTCAATGTAAAATTTGTGGTTGCACATAATCACTAAAGCTTAAGGCATGTTTCCATGGTTCAAATCAAATTATCGTTTCGAAAAGTTATTTTTTATCAAGTTCATGCAAAAACATTTGGCTTCATTTGGTATTTCGAAAAGCCATTCATTGTTTTTTATTCTCAATGTTTCCAAAAATCACTTTGTTGTGTTTTGATCTAATTCCAAAGCAAATTTCAAAATAACTATTTGCTGATTCTTTCCAAAACATGTTATGTCCAAGAAAAAATTTCTATTTAAGTCCCAAAAAGAGTTATATATATTCTTCAACCACGCTAATAGAACAAAATTATTCACTAATGTATACTACCAAAAAGAGGGAAACCTTTGTTTACACATATCAAAGAGAACTCAAAAACCAGTCAAAAACACAAAAGCGCATAAGTATCCAAGCAAAAATCCAAAATAGTAAATAAGGAAATAGAGTACTAAAGTTTAATACAAAGTGATAAAGGAACATAAAGACAAGTTCACGAATTTTTTTATGATCATGGATGACGTGCTCAGTCTCTTCCAATGAAATAATCAATAGGATTTGTCATGTCTTCATCTTCATTTGCTCTTCCTCCTCCTTGGTCATATGTAGCTACTTGGTCATCCGCAAGACCTGCCTCCTCCTGAAAAATAGGCATGTCTCTAGGCTATGCAATGATAGCCCTAAATTTCTATAAGGTGGGCCAAGGGTATTAAAAATAATTAAGTTTCATCAAAAACCAATTATACATATGAAACATACAAAACTACAAACACGTTAAAAAAATAGATAACATGTAAAAACATGACACAAACACTAGAATATTTAAAACATAGTTTCACACTAAACATAGACATATTTAAAACTATAACTCAACAGACAAACTCAAACATATACATTCAAAAGCATAATTTTCCAATAATGACTCAAAAGTAAAGTTCAGAAATATAATTCAGAAACATAAGACATAAAATTCAAGTAACACAAATTAAAATAAAGTTTAGAAACATTGGGTTGCTCCCAGGAGCACTTCTTTAATGTTTTTTTAGCTGGATGCCCTTGTAATGGTTCTGGCTTCCTACAATTGGACAATAGTGGTGAGCCAATGGCTTCTCTGTTTTCCTTCAAAATTTTCACTAGTTTCTTTTATTCTTCAAAAAGACTTGAATTAATGATTACTAGTTTTTGTGAATCACCTGCAAGAAAAGCATATTTCAAATGTGGAGGTAATGCCTTTAGCTCCATTTTTTATTCTTCATTCTTCTTTTCCTCTATTAATTCTTCAAAGAGAGATTGGTGGTAACGAATTTCCTTGAAAGCATCTAGCTGTTGGAGACAATTTGAACTCATTTTCTTCAAATTCACTTTTCTCGTAAAATGCTTCACTCAATGTTTTCTCTAAACAATATTTTCTTTAAATCAACCTCTTGGAGTTAGAAATCATTTCATCCAAGAGATCCACTCTAAAACACTCCTTTGGTTCCTTTGGGTTAACTTGTGTTTGCTGAAAAAGATCCACTTCCATGCTTAGACAGTTGTTTTGCAAGCTATCCAACATGAACTTCAAGATTTTTAATGGAAGCATCAATTTTAGAATATCTTCCATTTTAGACACTCTATAAGGCTAGACTTCTTGTTGTTGTTGTTGTTGTTGTGGTGGTGGTGGACCCCTATTTGAAGGATCTACATAAGAGTTGTTAGAAGGACCTGCATAAGAAGAGTTAGTGGGACCATAATATGCATTATTATTTTGCTGCCTTCAACCATAAGGTTAATTTGAACCTGAGCCACCTCTGTAGCCTTGGTAATTTCCTTGAAAGTTTTGTTGAGGTCTATCTTAATTATGCAAATAATGGGCCTTCTCCTCATGTTGGCAATCACCAGCTACTGAACAATGGTCATTCTGATGGTCACCATCACAGAAATCACATCTTAGAACTTATTGAACTTGATGAGCGTGGTGCATTTTCTATGATCCACTTTACTGAAATTGTTGGGGAAGTTGGCCTATCTACTTTGTAAAGGCCTCTATTTGCTAAATCAAGAGTTTATTCTGAGCTAGAATAGCATTCTAAGTATCCATCTCCATTATACCTTTCCTTTGAACCGGAGCCCTGTCATGGTGACTCTATTAATCACTGGCTGCTATGGAGTCAATGATTACAATTACTTCCTCAGGGCTCTTAGACATCATAGTACCTCCAGTTGAGGCATCAAGAATCATCTTTGTATGAGGTCTCAAACCACTGTAGAAAATATATAGTTGTGCAACATCATCAAAACTATGGTTTGTTAGTATGTGGGTGTCCTAGAGACAATCTGTTTCATCAGATGAACACCTCTTGCTATTTAGTATTTCATGGTTAATAAATTTGAGCAAACTTTATCTTTATCATATTTATGTCTCACCTATATTTTATAGTAATATGCGTTTAAAGATAAAGGCCCTAGGAATAAAACATGTGTTCACTCGAGGATCAATTGTAACGCCTCAAATTTCCATTTTATGTTGTATTAATTTTTAATGAAAATACTTTTTCTCTTGTAACTAAAATGGCAAACTAAGGTTTACTAATGACCGATTTCAAAAGGTTTCGTCACTAAGTAATGTTTAAAGGTTCGGTGTAATATAAAATACAATACAGTCCGATATTTGTTCTATTACATGTTACAAACAACTCAAATATTTCATCATAACAAAACATCTTCAACAAAGTCCATGTCTTCAGTAATCAGATTGCCAATCTTTTACTGTTCATCTGCTCACCCAATTAAATTGAGGTCATAGTAGGTGTCAACCACAGACACAAAAATACAGGGTAAGTTTACGATAAACATAATTTAAGCAACATAATATATATATATATATATATTATACACAGATAATCATAACAATATTCTCAAGATTAGATGATGCATGATTCTTTTAGACTCTTATCATTATGCATGATTCTCTTTTTATCATATGGTACCAACAGTCAAGATAGCCCTATCCCAGTGGCACGGAATTGGAACGATCAGTCAGGTTATCGCAATGTTGCAATAGGACTCCCACCTACACTTCATGTGATCATCATGGGTGGCGTGTTCTCCCCACTGCCAGCTAGCCCCCAGCTCAGACTCCTTTTGTTTGAACGCTCGATCTCAATTCTTTCAGCTATCTGACACACCTCCTCTTGAGGCAAATAACGCGAATTAACCCCCGTCGGGCATATGCATATGAGACATATAAGACTGATTCACTTTAATGTATAATTCTTTATCATCTCATATTTATTTTAAGCATCAATCTTCAATTTCTATCTCACATACTTTACTCAGAAATTCAATAGAATTCAAGTACAGAACTCAACTTGTATAGAAATTCATGGAAACACATGAAGTTCATAAAGATTCATGAAACACTAAGCAACACCTAAATTTCATAGAAATTTGTAGAAACACTCAACAACACATAAACTTCAAGCATCTATTTGAATAAAACAACATGCAAACTATTTTTATTTCTTTGAAGCATTTCATCAAATGCATGGTGTGCAAGCTTTGTTTTCCATAGAAATAAATGAGATTCTATATGTACTTATTTGAACAAAAACAATACTTAAACTATACTTAGCATAAACTTCCCTATACATACCTTGTTTTCTTCTTATAAAGCTTGTCAAACTTCTTCCTAAAGGCACTTAGCTTTACATGTGATTCTTCAAGATGGTGGGGTTTATTTTTTACTAAATCTTAGCTTGGAAAATGAAAGGATGAGAGTGATATGAGGGAGGATATTCATGTGAAAGTTATGTAGAGGAAGCTTGGAAAATGACTTGCATTTTAGGTCCCCCTCCCCCCTTTATATAGTGTTTAGGAAATGATTTAATATTCAAGGACATTTTTGCCCTTCATCATATGCCATACAAGTGTCCTACCACCTGTCTTCATCATGGAGCTTGCCTTTCCAAGTGGCATTCATGAAACTTCTACTCCTCTCCACACTCTTCTTCACGTGAATTTCATGCTAAAGGGGAAGGAAGACAAGTTTTTCTTTCTTTTATGCCATTTTATGTACATATATCATTTTTTATGGTAAAGAAAAATCTAATTCCAATTATGTTTTTCCATATGGCATTTTCTTGTAGGAAGTCAAGTTTGTTTTAAATTCTTCTTATCTAAAGATAATATGAAATAATAGAACTCTAGAGATCCCCAAAAATTAACTTCAATGACAGTTTAAATTACTCACCAGCAGCTTTTGTATAGAGTGATGTACAATCTTTTATATAAACTGCTTTTATCTTAATTTTTATTGGTTTGTACTATTCTTTGACCATCAAAATTACTAAACCATTTTATTAAATAAATCTATACATCCTACAATTTAGAGAAAATTCTATAGATTCTATTTATCATTTTTCTATATTTTTCTAATGCTTGAATTTTTCTGAATAAGGTTTCAAAGTTGTCACCTTATAAAATTTATAGAAATTCTATTCTAGAGTTTTCTTGTCACAAACTATTTTGATACTCTGCCATCCAATAGTACTCTTATAATTTCATCAGATTTCGACAAAATCTTTAAGGATATCTAGTCATTTCTGGCCTGAAGGGCATTATGGTAATTTCATTATTCATCTTAGGGGTATGATCGTCATTTCTAAAAATGTCCAAGGGTATTTGTGTAATTTTCACCCTAAGGGCATTCTTGTAATTTCTATTTTAAGGAAAGGATGATATGGTCATTATTCTCCCAACATTGCTAATTAAATATTTCACACAATTTAGTTCTATTTAAACTTAATAAAATTTCACAAAACTTTAATATTTACTTGAATAATTGCACAAATATTTCATTCAACATTTATTTGAAATCAGGAAAATATTGGGGTGTTACATCAATGATATGGATCATGATCATGAGGACTTAAGGACACTAAATGTTTATTGCCTGAAATGAGTTCATAGTCTTGAATCACCAAGAAAGGGCATTGGTGATCTCAAAAAGGACTAGTACGACATCTTCTACTTGTATACAGATATAATGTAGGGACCTCATGGAATGCAGACATGATGATGCCTTATGTTGTCCCTGTATCTAGGTTTATAGATTACACCAAATTGATGTGGCAGATGAGGTGGTTGATCACACAAATGATTCCACCAACCTCATCAAGGAGAAGCATCTAAATAAGCTTGGATTGATAAAAACAACCAATGGATGGCAAATGGCTGGATATCAACCTCAAGCTAGAGGTGCAGGAGGTGCAATTGAAGGGGGTGAAGAAGCTGAAGGTGATCCTGAACCTCAACAATATTCTCCATTTGAGTCTCTCATGATTCAAAAGATGGATGCATTATTGTCTCTCCACCATGAGCATAGGGCTTAAACTAATTCATCCTTAGAGGATATCCAATCTAGGCTGGACAACATGAAGGCTAGGATGGTTCTTCATGGATTTGATGAGCCTTGGATTAAGAAGCTTGTTGTGTTTATGTCTTCTTTCTTGTTCTGTTTCTGTTTTAGGATTAAAGTTCTTCTTGATTAATGTACTGCACTTTCCCTTTCCATTAATAAAAGTTTAGTTTTTATGTTCTCCTAGCTTATAATTTGTATATTGCTAGTTTTTGTTTTTGATAAGCCAAATAGGGGGAGAAATATGCTCTGTCTTGCTCTGTTTTTAATTGGAAAATTACTTAAGTAAGGGGGAGCAAAATTAAAGGAATTGATTGATGTTTATGCAACCATACTTGACACTTGTTCTTGGCAAAGAGCTTATTTGATTTCAGGTTAACAAGTATGAGTCTCCTATCATTCATCCCTCGAAGCACTTAAAAGCTAAACAAATGTTCAATTGATATCTGGCATGTTCAAAGCCAAAAAGGGAGAGATTGTTGGATATAGGGGGAGCAGGTAGAAGATGAAGCTAAAGAAGAAGCTTGTGCCTTAGAAGAAAGATTTTAGCTTTTCACATGCCAAGGAATTTGTAATTTGGTTAACTGTATGAGAGGCTAATCTTATGATCCTTGCATTGCATGAACATGATCATTAACATGCATAAATGATTTCATTAAAGCATTAAAGCTATTCATGTTTTTAAAAGAAATTAAATCCTCTTGGTTAAGTTTTTGGGAAAATGAAATTTCACTGCTTTAATCGATTACACAACGATTTAATCGATTACATGCTATTGTTTTAAATCTAGAAAAGCCATGAAAAACAATTTAATCGATTACAGGCTACTTGTAATCGATTACATAGCACAAAATGAAAATCATGTTTTCCTGTCTTAATCGATTACCATGATATCCTAATCGATTACTGACGTTGTAACACCCCAATATTTTTATATACGTGTTAAATGTGTAATTTAGGAAATGTTTTAGATCAATTAGTAATATGTGATTAAAGGATTTTTTTTACCTAGAATAGAGATTAGAAAAATTTCAATACAATACTCCTAGGTAATAAATTACTAATAGGTGACAAGAAAATCTAGAATAGAATTTCTAGGAACTTTACT